>QYAN01000033.1:0-260573 GCA_003988815.1 Chlorencoelia australis
AAATTATTATAATAATATATTATTCTTATCTTATAATATAATAAATATTTAATTAATAAATAATATATATTTTAATAAAGACTTTTAATTAATATTCTTCTAAATAATATTTTATAAATAATAATAAAATTAATTACTAATTTTCTCATCTCTCTTCTCTCTCTCTTACTTATATGCCAATTACCCCTCACTAATAGTTAATAAGCTTATAAATATAATTCAACCTATAAGCATCGCAAGTTTATCTATATAACTCGCAGCATATATACATGATCTCCAAAGGCTCCGCATAACCGAACCCTTTGCTAAAGGCTCGTCATACTATTATTTATACTTCTATTAATTATAAGTTAGATTATTATCAGGAACAATCCATCGATCAATAAGTAATCCAACAGAACGCTCAGAAATAATAGTATCTATAAAAAACAGGTGATAGAATGTCACTACACGCAGAACTAGTCGCTATTTCTCAAGAGAGAAAAAAAAGAGAAACTTACTTGAATTATACCAATCTAACCGTCCTACCACAAAACCACGAGCTTCTCCTCTAACTCTATGTACACACCTATCCAACCCATGAAAATCAATCCAAAAAATTACCCAATCCAGGAAATTCAACCTACTGGGTTGGATTAAGCGGGTTGAATTCAATAGGGTGGGGCTTTCAAATAGGTCAGATTTTTTTTCTTAGTTATATGACAATTGATTTGTATTATTTAGTAAGTTTTATAAAGACCCATTTTAAATTTAATATATCTAATCCAATAACTTATTTAAATTGCTTTTCTAGGTTGATTAGCTAGGTCGGGTTATTTTTTTTTTAGATTACCTAGTAAATATATTTAACCTTATGATTTAACCCTACTCGAGAAATCCCACCCAATAGGTTGGATCGGTATAACCTAAAAGTTGGATACTACATAATTGGATTATCTAACTATCCATTACCCAACCCATTCCGCGCTCTAGTAACAAGCGTCGCATTGGTATTAGAATTCGCATTTGCTGCCATGAGTGTCGTTTCTAAAGTGATTTTCGTAAGAAGTGCATCCGCCAGAACTCTGGTGCAGAAAGAAGGGAGCCGAAGAAGGTTAAACGTCTTGGTTGGGTGGAGAGGGATGTTGGTAAGAAAGTGGGGCACAGCCTAGAAACACCAAGAGTTGTTATGTCAATGACTAAAATGGCTAAAATTGTATTATCAATACGCTTAAATCCTTTGCGAGCCCCTTCTCCTAAACCTCTTGCTAGCACAGAAGCTATAACTACAAGAAAGTGCAAATTCTTTGACGCATTAGCTCGAGGTGGTGGGTCAAAGTTATTACGTTATATTTCATCTAATTGTGGGACTTCAGAGTATTGCGATCGAATATGGAAGAAACAACTTGCAAATATACTCTATGGCAAAGAAAAGAACTCGACAAAGGTTCCAGATACTTGGCCGCAAGTTGAAAGTCGCCAAATCGATGTACAAAACGTATTAAGAATGTGCCTCTGGCGAACTCAAATTGCATACCATCATATACCTATTTAGAAATTCCAACTGTAGCGGAGGTTGAAGGAGCATACTAAGGAAAGTGGGCGATATCTATGTGCCTTTTATAAGAAGGTTCTTTCCTAGAAGAATTGCGAAGAACGGATTACATATGGTCAATATTATATAAATGATTCGCTTTTGGGGTCTTTTTAATCATATTGTTTATGCAGATGAAGCACATATTGACACAACATTGCAAGCCCAAGGAAGCGTTATTCGAGAGCAAGGAACACGAGATTAAAAGGGATTTGCTTGGTGAGGAGGAACGCAAAAGGGGGACAGTTCTGCCAAAATAACTCGCTAAGCAATTAACGATAGCAATAGTGGTCGCAGAAAGGGCACAATTGCAATAAATTCTTTCCGACACTTAGATCATTGTTCCAATATCCCAAATAGAAGATCATTTCGTCCCAACCCCCGAGCCCACATTCTCTCCCTGTATGAGGCCGAATCGCTAGAAGGTCGTAGAATATATCGAACTATACGCTGCTGTAGGTGTTCTTACTGGTTCGATCTCGGTCTGTCGCGTATTAGTATCGTCACAGTCATTAAAATTGGAAAAGTGTACATCAGTCCAACTCCCGAGGTATAGTCAAAAGGAGGTAGTGCCATTTTTCCTGCAGCTAGTTAGCGGGACCTTTGCATTTCACACGTTCTTATTAGTCGTCTGTACCTCAATACCATAATCAGTGCCAAACAGATTACCGAGGAGATGAACCAATTTCTGCATATCGATGTATTTATTGCTGATGGCTTGGCAGATCATTTTGAAATGGGCTTGACGGAATTTCGAACATTTGATAGTGGTGTTATCATAACGCGGGCAGTCAGAGAAAAGCGACACGAATATATACTTGATTCCCGGTGATAGTGAGGAGGGTATGAGGCTTTTGAGCCGCATGTGAATTCCTACAACATCTTTAAACTAAAACGGTCTTTAATAATTCACTGGTCTTCTAGTAGTATACGAGTTCTTGCAAATGTTTTCTTTTGCTATTCCTCTCAGATATGCGTGGGTAGACGCTAAGTTCTCCGCAACAGAGGACGTAGAATTTTTCGAAAAACGATTCGAGGAAGAATCAGTGCGGCTATTTAAGCCTAACGGGAGTAATGTATCGAGATTTTATATGCTAGGGAAAATGAAGGTGCATAATTACAATCTGTTCATAGAAGATTTAAGATTACTATTTTTCATGCTCTGATTGCTATTACACATACAAGGCCGCGACAAATAAAACTCGAAGGTTATGATCATATCGATGCTGAGATATCCCGTATTAATGTGAGTATAGCTCTCATTAAGCCTGCCATCAGTGTATTTGTTCACGGCTAGGTGTTGATGAGAGTAGTGGGTGGTAAGAGTTTTGTCCCCTGTGATTCAAATCCTGACCTTGATAGCATCATCAGACAAGAAAACTCATATCGTCGTCTTCTCATAGCTGAAAATTTATTCCGGGAGTATTATATCATGCTATAAAATCTTCCCCTCATATCTTGATTTTGTGCGAGCTTTTGGATACAAAACGAGCGATGAAGAGCATTTTCGTTATGAATATCAATGGCAAATATCTCAGGATCTGAAACCCACTCGCAAAGACAAACTTTACCACCAACACCCGAATATTATACTGATTGCATATTAGAATTCTGTTACAATATCAGGTTATTCGAGAAAAATAAGAAAGATAAATGACAACATCGCCAAATAGGTGTCTATTACTAGCACATAGTTGATAAATAGGAGTATGGATTCTTTTACAATTATCACTCCATGTAAATCAGCGCCTCAAAGATTTTTTAAGTTTCAAAACCGGTGAGCCCGAAGATCCATATTCTCTGGTTGCCCCGAAAACTCATATTTTTCTAATCAATTTTATAGGTGCGAAGTCAATGAAGAGGTTTTAGTAATGTCTCCGAAACGTGTCAGACCACTTGGTTCACAGTTTAGTGGAGGCAGGGCTGAAAGCAACCTGAAGACTAGGCAGATGTCCCAGGGCTGTGATCAAGTACACCAAATATGTAATTGTCTCAGGCCGCTCTCAAAATGCGGTAGACTTGATATTCAACCAGCAGACTCGCATTTTAAGATTGGATGAGGGTACGTTGTGGTGGATGGAGAGATGTCTGATGGGGGCATTTTTTTCTTCTGAACGATTTCCCTATAATTATACGAGTCAGAGGCTTTGCGAGCACCGCGCAACTTGGATGTGGTGGTACAGCGCCAGTGTGCTTACCCCGATGTATAACTTATCAAGTTCTCAGCCAATTTTTTGATCATTGGCAAAGGAATCTCCGGAAAGCGAATAGGATTAAACCTACTGACATTCGAAGGCGTTGTTCTTTTATCAACACCGCAAGTAATCCAATTTGAATCATCTCATCCACAAAGTCCAGAGAACTACACTTTAACTCGGCCCACACATTTTCACCAATGCCTCTCTCTCTATATAAAGAGTTCAGATCAGACAAGCTTTGCCTTCAAACACTTTCGAGATAATAGCGATGAGGATATACCATTTCAAGCTATTGTCAATGAGATGATGATGCTCAGCCACCCTGCAATTCAGGATCATCCATATCTTCTTACGCTTGAAGGAATATGCTGGGACGTTCTAGATGGCGGGGATCAGGTTTGGCTAGTTTTGGTATTTGAGAAGTTAATTTTTAGGGATAATACGGATTCTAATCAAGACCACAGAGTTACCTTCAGTTAGAGGCGCCACAAAGTATTTGCCTGGCGCATACCTGGAGATGATAGGGAAGACATGACTTTCTGTGCAACCTTATTAGATTTTTCTATAGTTTCAACCTAAAGCATAGATATTAGGCAATCTCGGTATACTCACCACATTAATTTATTTTCGCCTTCACCATCCCTAGAAGTAGAACAGCCTCAACCTACCAGAATGCCGCAAGGTTCGCAGTCAGCTAGTTTCTCAATGACTAAAACCATGTATTTGACCTTGGGTCTATTGCCCCCTATCCCTCCCTCCGAGAAGATTGGACTAGTATTTGGTTTATAACCCTCGAGAAAATATAAGCAGCTCAAACTATTCAATCGGCTCACTACTACTACTACTACTACTACTACTACTACTACTACTACTACTACTACTACTACTACTACTACTACTACTACTACTACTACTACTACTACTATACAGTCAGCCGCAAATCCTGGTACAACGGCCAACGTTAACCTGCAAACAGGGAACTTGCCTCAACAACCAACAGATCAACAGGCATAACAACCACAACAAACATCAACGCAGCCAGAATTACAGCAGCAACCATCAACACAATAGCAGCTATTATCCGTACAAACTCAGCCCAATTAACCTATACAACAGCCAGCTTCAAATACCCATAATAACGCGTCAAATACAAATGCTGGCCAAACACAAGTTCCTAGTGCTTCATCTAACTCTACCACCTCAAACTGCTCCACTACCACCCCATATGCCATCTGCTGCACCACCACCTGGCATACCCCCTATTGAACCATTAGCACCAAAGCCTTTACAACTGCATCCATATTTCCCTCTACCAGCTGGTTTGCCACCAAAACAAAGGAATTACAAACAATTGGCAAACCTGGTAAAGATTAAAAGGATGGATATAATAGGTAGATTTAATAAAAGGTTAATTAGGGTAGAAATAAAGGATTACGGATAAGGGAATATGGTAGAAGGATAGAAAGAATAGAGGATATAGGTTGCCACTTTAGAGATTCTATGTCGTGTGGTTTTTTGATGTCTTCAAAGCTTTATAATAAAGAAAAGAAGAACTGCCTGCCAGTGTTAGGATAATATCATATGACTAACTAATAGTCGGCCTCGCTTGGTAACCGACTTTATCGCGTCCGCTCTAAGTCGGTGAAAGCGAATGTACCCGGCAAGCAAATGCACCCGTTCAAATACAGGTAGCATTTTTTTTAGTAGTAATACTGCTAAACATATTGTGAAAGTATACGAGGTCGAGGTAGAGACGCGTAACCTCAGGTCGCGTAGGCACAAGAAAGAAATCAGCAGATCAAGAGAATAGAGGATTAATAAATAGTGGTAAGAATGATATCTAAGGTGCCTCTTCTTTATAGCCACAGATCAGCGCTACGCCCTTATAGCTACCCCTTGCAGGGGTAGCGTGACATCACGACTTCTAGCCGCCTCAGAATATTATATTTAGTAATTATATATAATATATATAATAAGAAAAAAAGGTTAAATATAATTATTATTTGCTTTCTCTATAAATGTGACAGTTAAATGGCTGCTATGCTAATTCTGAAATATATATATCTAAATAAATATTTTCATATACATTTAGCTGGTGTTTTTAATATGCAGGTAAATAAAAAAAAACTTAAACTAGTGCATTCACTTTCCCCGACTTAGAGCGGACGCAATGAAGTCGGTCAACAAGCGAGGCCGCCTTATTAACCATATTCGGTTAATAAGCGAGCCGCAAGGCGATGCCTATATAACCGCTCCCTTTGTAGAACTTAGAACTACAGATCATTGAACCAAACTTGTTATTTCCTTTTACCCTTGCATATGCAAATACCGGTGATGCCTACACACTCCCGCCCAAAAACCAAACAAATAATGGCAGATTTAGAGTCTCCTGATGTAAGTAATATTCAGGTACGGAAAAGGCTTTTAAATATAAAGCATATACTTATAAGTTATTTTACAGGAATCTGAGGAAATTACAGAATCAACTGCACTGATTCCTAAGCTACAGTCACAATCACTATCATGGAGGCAGCAGCAGGTTCGCTGGTGGAAGGAGCAGCTTCAACCAGCCTTAACTGCACGATGGCAGTAAGCAAGCACCTTCCCTCCTTTCTTCTTTCTATTATTTCCCCTATTCCTTCTCTTTATTACTTTCTATTATTTCTCCTATTCCTTCTCTTTATTATATCTTCCCTTATTCTTTCCTTCTTTTCTTTCCCCTCAACCTAGAGGGTATAACTACCCACCTTTTCCTCTTATTTCCATTTTCTTTTCTCTTCTCTCTTTATAACGACTGCTACTGCCACAATGGGGATTCCAGATTATGACTTAACCCTCTCGGGGTGGGGGATGACAATTGCAAGCCTTGGGATTACAGTATTAGGACCTTATTGGCCTTCATTTATTTTCTGGATTGATCGATGCATAAGAAGAATTTGCGGGTAATTATTTTTTATCATTTTTAATTACTATTACTAATCCTTCACTTTTATAGTTTCGAAACCCAGACAGACATGGAGAGAGCAAGAGAGCAGTGGCAGAGGGATATGGAGTGGGAAAGGGTGAGGGTGAGGGAGCGGGTGTGGGAGAGAGTGGGGGAGCGGGAGCGGGAGTGGGGGCAGTGGGAGACGGAGAGAGAGAGGGAGAGAGAGGGGGAAAAAGAGAGACAGAGGGTTAGAGAGCAAGAGAGGGAGAGGGAGAGAGAGGGGGAAAAAGAGAGACAGAGGGTTAGAGAGCAAGAGAGGGAGAGGGAGAGGAAGGAGGGGGAGCAGAAGTGGGAGCAGTGGAAGACAGAGAGGGAGAGGGAGAGGAAAGAGAGGGAGCGGAAGTGGGAGCAGTGGAAGACAGAGAGGGAGATGGAGAGGAAGGAGAGAGCACAGGGGTGGGAGCAGTGGAAGACAGAGAGGGAGAGGGAGAGGGAGGAGAGGGAGAGAGAGAGGAAGGGGAGGGAGATAGAGAGGGAGGAGAGGGAGAGAGAGAGAAGAGAGAAGAGAGGAGAGGAGAGGATGTGGGACAGGTGGGACAGGATGAGGAAGGAGGAGAGGGAGAGGTAGGAGAGAGGAGTAGCACGACCAGTAATTCTCGAAGATGATGTGCCAAATACTCTCAATCTCGAAGCCGCTATTATTCCCACCTCCACTTCTAGTGCTAATCCCGCCTTCGATTCGAGCCAGCCTCTCCATCTCTCCAGATATGAACAATGACGGAATGTGGCTACTTTGTTAACACAAACCTATATCTACTCGATCTTTCCCTAGATTGTTTGGTCTCTGCGCCTTCCCACGACCAGCCTTTCTCTCGCCAGCACTCCCCTCAAGTATCACAAAATCAGATCAATTTATATGACAGTGATGGACCCAAGCAAAGCGTATTGAAGAAGCCAACACCCTCTTTGGTTACAACACTGGGCAAGAATAATAGAAAGAGCGGGAGCAAGACTGTCTCTAAACTTGAAAAGGACTTGCTCCTGACTTATGAGAAGCAAGAGAAATCTCCGCTAGCTTCTGCTCCTGAGTCCCCACGCCCTCATCGTCCCTCTTCAGAGCCATCACAGCCTTACCCTGATCCGGAACACAATCAGAGCTGAACCGATTGTGGCAGATTTGAAGAGATTCATCATCACCACAGTCAGTGTGAGGATCAACTGCAGCGACAAGTGAGGGTAGCAGTAGAAGGGATAAGGGATGACCACGAGGGCAAGGATGAACACAGCAGGTTGGTAGATAAGCGGCGGCACCAAGATAAGGCTGAGGAGATCAACCGCGGCATTCACTCCTTCGATCAACAGCATCCAAGACCCTTCTCTTCGCCCCTTCGCCCCTTCGCCTCATCTAGCTTGCAAATCCCACAGTCGAATGCCTTTGCCTGGCCACCGAACAGCATGGCCTCCAATTGTCCCATGTCTAGCGGCTTCTACACCACTTCGAATTCACCGTAATCTTTCTCGTCGTCCATAGGACAATTCCAGCTCCCGCCTCCAAACACCCAACCACCAAGTATGCATTCGCACATCGCCCAGTCCTTTGATGGACCCCCCCTACATAGTGGCTCTATGCGCTCCTACTTCGATTTTAAGGTCTTCTATTAATGCCCAGTTGCGAACAGGGAGTTTAGGTCGTCCACATCATCATTCGAGCTATTACGATTATATGTCACAGAATGATATTACGACCGACCAAGCGTTAGCGTCTACGCCGTAGGAAGGAGGATATGCAGGGCATATTCGAACCGACTCCGAGGGCCCTGGAGTGCTCAGAGATACGAGCAAGAAACAGCCACAGGGGTAGATAAGTTGGTAGATACTTTGGATAATATTCATATTGGAGGGAGCAGTACCATGGCTTGGAGTGAATAGGCGTGGAACATAGGGGAGATATCGTATGTCCCACGGCGAGTACGAGTAGATGCTGCTCCTGATTTTCGAGTCTGGCGTTCAGAATTTTCAATAAGAGCGCGGGGGTTTGAGCTTGTTTATTAAATACAAAGTGCTCATAGCAGGTCTATTAGAATTAAGCTTTACATGCGAAGAATTCATATTTAAAAATTCTGCCATTTTAAGTAGGTTAAATAAGGTGAGTTATGGGGGGGTGCTTTGAACACCACATATGCGAAGGAATCGTCGGTAAATGCTCGGCAAAATAAAAAAAATAAAAAGAAAAAGGAAAAAAAAGAAGGAAAAAATTTAGAGGCATCTGAGCAATGCTCAGGGTTGTGAACTCTAGAGATTGACTCTCTGACGGGGAGTCGAACCCCGATCTCCCGCGCATTGTCTGGTATGACAAGCGGAAATCATAACCCTAGATTCACTTTGTTAGATTTGAAAGCGTTAATGAATAGGGGGGAATCCTTACGTTAGACCATCAAAGATGAGTGTTGTTTGTTGGTATGGAGCGACCTTTTTGAACTTATATACCAACCAATAAATGCATTTTTTAGCGTAATTCGGCAAATTTGGTGCTGAACCTTCTTTTTTCGTCGCGTATTCTAATTGAAAATTACGATCATGAAAACAATTTCGATTTTTTCTTAGTTCCTCCATTTTAAATGTATATAAATGAACCAGATACTCGTGTACAGTTTTACTCTCTATTTCATTATTTCTTGGATGTCGGAAATTATTTTCCTATAACAAGTACCAATAAGTGGCAGTATAACTGCTGTTGACCGTTATCTGCGGCGATGCTACGAAACACTCTGCTCTACAGGCTCTCTTCCCTACAAACTTGCCCTCGCACTAGTCATGGCAGCCTGTACTTCCACTATTGAGTGCAACTGGGACTCCGTGTCGACTTGGTTGCGCATTATACAACCTCAGGCAAATTCTATCCTTCATTCTGTGGCCAGGCCGAGGGAAACTTTTTGGGGATTGCCTGCATCCAGGATAGGGAATAGTCTAAACTGCTGTCTCAGTCCTTGGAAATCATGACGGTAACTATGATACAGCGCGAGGATCGAATGGATCGGTATTGCTAGAAAGTGGAAGTGGTGAGGATGGAGGGCTCATCAGTACGTGTTATTTCGAAGATGATGTGAATGAAGCTATCACTTATTACAGTACCTTTTGGCGTAGTATCTGTGGAGGGGTCATATGTGTGTACCAAATTATCGGAGTGTGGGGGGAGGAGGATTCAGGGAGCAGTGGATGAAGAGAAGGACTTACGTCTTCCACGGCGGAGTACCTAAGCCGAAATCTCAGAGTCAGTACTGCCATATCAGGAAGGTAGAAGGAGAAGGAAGAGATTATTGTCTCAAATCTCTCAAAGCATTTGACTTTTCAATATCTGGGATAATTTTCTGAGGTTTTGACACTAGAATAAGTAGTCATGAGGAAGACATGATGGGCGTGGTTTTGCTAGAGTGAGCAATCTAGTTACTTTATATACCTCGCTCTTTACTTCAATCATGTTCACTCCTCGGAAGGTGTTCCGGGTGAGAGAATAGTGGTACGTAATCCGGTAAAGATCATCCAAATCAAAAAGGAAATCTTGAAAAAACGTGAGTTAGAATAGAGCCCTAAGCAGCAATCTGAGATATCGGAGGCGTTAATTAGGCTATAGGGGAAGTGCCAAAACATTGCATTGAATCCACACAAAGGCTCCAAGCCACGATCACAGTTGAAAACCTTATCTTACCCCTCATTTATTACCGTAGCTTAACTAATAATATAAGATGTATTAGGATCAAAAGTTTTAGTTAAACCAAGGTGGGTTAATTAATCAATTTCTCAGGCAGGTTTTAATTGAGGAGCTGGAGGCTGCTGCCATATGGCAAAACATGGCAATCCAAATCTGGACCTTACCCCTTTTCTCACCTCGCTTCCCCGGTTTTCAAAACCACCCCGTAATTCACATTTAGCCATGCACAACCGTTTAGCCTCAATAGTACTGCTGAGCCATGGGACCACGTGGAGCGGAGCCATCTGTCAGCTTTTTCCAGAGTACCCCTCAAGTTATCCCTTCGAGCGAACTTTTGCAGAAATTTAAGGTCTGTATTAATTAAAATGACTCTTTCAATGAACTCGGCATTAGTCTTGCAACGTTAGCGCTTGAGATCTATCATAAGGCAGAGCCTAACTTATTCTCCCGCAGTTTAAGATCGAATTAAATAGCTCCTTAGACGAAAATACGCAGTACCATTTTTTTATGCGAGGATTATTTAAGATTTTCATCTTCGACCGATGATGCATGATCAGTTTTGTCCAATGATCTGTCTGCTTTATTAACATCAACATATGCAAAGGGAGTACAGGAACTTAGGTAGAAGCGGATGACGGAGGGAGACGGAAGGGGAGGAAAACAGACGGTAAACCACGTGCCAATCAAGGTTTTCAATGTCTCACAACATTATGTTTGATGCAACGGATTCGGATAATATACATCTTACACTATTCAGGGGAAGTATCCCACAGCCCCTATTACATGGAATAAGGAATATAGAGGGCCAATCATGCAGTGATGGGAATCCTCTAGCGTGTTTTTCATTGATGTTTTTCTTGTTCTACATATTAAGGTTACAGTTTTTTAGGCTCAATGGAGCCGGGTACTTGGCAGCTATCTTATTGCTACTGTCAAGATGCCTCTTCATTTTAACCCGAGGGACAATCCATTTAGAATGATTATTACAGTCCTATAAATACATCTTGGAATCCCCTTCTTCCTTGTCTTTCAATTCTGCAGCTTTTTCGAATTTGACATCTTTCCTTTCAAGACCCGCTACCCAATACATCCATTCAAAATGTTTTTGGAAACCGCCACACTCCTCCTCCTTGGGCGTACCTTTGTCTCAGCTCTCTCCCTGCCAGAGAAACGAAGCTGCCCCAATATCCACGTGTTCGGCGCACGTGAAACTACCGTCGCTCAGGGTTATGGTTCCTCTGCTAGTAAGTTTCCCTTGTACCATCTCAATCTGGGGTCAACAGTTCGTCAAAACTCGGAAAGAGGCTTCATACAGAGAGATCGGTCCGTACTGACTGTCAGCTTAGCGGTCGTCAACTTAGTTCTCAACCAATACCCTGGATCGACCTCAGAGGCCATCGTCTACCCTGCATGTGGTGGTCAATCTTCCTGCGGAGATATAAGTTACGCGAACTCTGTCATCCAAGGTGTCCAGGCTGTGAGTACTGCGGTGAATAACTTCAACTCTCAGTGTCCTGATACTCAACTTGTCCTTGTCGGCTACTCTCAGGTATATCTCATATCTCCGAGTAAAATTATAAGACTAACGAGCTCTCAGGGTGGCCAAATCTTCGATGACGCCTTATGCGGTGGTGGTGATCCAGATGAGGGTCTTAGTAGCACCGCTGTTCCACTTACAGTGGCGGCTGCCAACATGGTCAAGGCCGCAATCCTTATGGGCGACCCAAGATACGTTTATGGACTTTCATACGAGGTCGGCACATGTACCGCCGGGGGAGTAAGTTTTTTTCGCTCTTTAACATCTTATACCAAAATATCATCATACCGATATGGCACGTAGCCTGACAGAAGTCGTGCTAACTTTCACTCTAGTTCGCTGCTCGCTCGGCAGGCTTTTCTTGCCCATCAGCTAGTAAGATCAAGTCATACTGCGATTCTTCAGACCCATACTGCTGCAATGGCAATAATGCAGCCACTCACCAAGGCTATGGCGCGGAATACGGACAAGTTGCCTTACAGTTCATCGAGAGCAAGATCTCTGCCTCCGGGACGGGCACGGGTACGACCACCGCTGTAGGATCAACAACAACTGCCACGGGCGGTACGGGAACTCCCCCTGGGGTTGTTGCCGAATGGGGACAATGCGGTGGAGAGGGCTACACTGGCCCAACGACTTGTGCGAGTGGGTACACTTGCACTGTTTCCAACGCCTATTATTCGCAGTGCCTTACTTGAGCAATTTTTCTTTTCCTTACAGTTGCTGTTGCTACTGTTACTTTGTACATACATATTTTCTTCCTGCCTGTTTGTCCGTGTTTGCTTTGCTTTTCAAGCAGCCAAAAGTCATAAATCAATAGTTCCCAAATCTTAAGGATTCCGATCCCAAAATTGCAAGCCTTCTCAGCTTGGCCGAGAATTTATCTGAAAATCGCGTATGTGACTTGAGATACACTTATGAAGCATAGAATCTTTTGGTACCTTCAATCCAATTCAATGTCACAAATGACATCTCTCGAAATAAAAAAATCTTCAAGTTCCATCTAGTGTTTCGTCGGACTCTCGAGTCGAGCTTTATGCAATTTAATAGAATTTAGGTGCGGTTTAATAAAATAATAATAGAAATCATCTGATCCACCCCCTTTTTCTAAGGGATTTTCTACAACCGAGTCCAACTCGAACTCTCAAGTTAAGTTGTGCTTCCCTTATAAAGAGCTCGAGTGAAATCCAAATCCAGCTAATATATCATCAAATCCGGACTCAACTCGGACTCGCGAAACACTAGTTCCATCTCCCAATGTCGCCTTAAATTATATTACCCAATTGTCGTAGAATAATTGGATGTTTTCTAAGCTGTGAAAGTCTTGATATTAATTGATAGCTTGGGAGCAAATTTACTCACTTCCTAGGACTAGCAAGATTGCAATACTTGAAAAAATTCTCAGAAGCCGCAAGCAAAACCACCCTTCCAAGCCGATTTTGGAATATAGAAGCGAAAGTCTGACCAAGAAAAGTCCCGTAGCTGAATCCGCAATAGTTCATAAAGCGGACATTCTTTTCCTAATCTCTTGCCATTCTCTGGTGTTTGCAAAAGCCTCGAGGATGGACTTCATATCTTGTGCCACAATTGTCTGCCTTCTAGCTCTCCTACACTCCCATAATCTCTTGGCATCCCTTAAAGCCTTCTCAGATACTATACTACTCTCCTTGCATAGAAAGCTCCCTTCAAAGGCCGGGCGAAAAATCGTTTTGAGAGGACGGAGACGGAAAGGATTAACGGAGTCTCTTTTGTCCAGAAGCTAACGTTAAGCGAGTCCAATCAGCGCATGGGGAGCAGATCGCGACTTTCTGTGAAGCTCGAAAATTGCAATATTCCTGCTTAACAACAATGGGTTGGTTCTGGGGCTCAAGTAGAGACGACAGCGACAAATCGCAAGATCCTCTGAAAGACCTTACTCCAGGTCTGCGAGAATTCCTTGCAAAGGAATCTCCCGTAAAATACAACTCCTCGAATCCCCCTGCTCCCGCATCCGAACCCAAACAACCGCTCCCTTCAACTGCCACGAAATCCTCAATCGATATACCTTCCGCACATGCTGAGTCGAAACCAGTAGTTCCGCCTCAAAGTCTTTATAAAGATGGCCGTTACGCCGATTTGTGGAAACAATACCGACCTAAAGATCAGGTTGAAGCAGAATGCAAGTCAGACAACGAGAAAATCCAGGATGTGATCGAGGGATACAACCATAGGAAGGCGCAGATTGGCTTTGCCGCGCTGGAGAACTGTGCAATGGAGCAATGGGACGTCAATGAATGTTTTATCAGAGGAGGGGCCGTCGCTCGAATGACCTTGTGCAGGGCGGAGAATAGAAAGTTCGACAGATGTTATACCATGCAAGCAGTATGTTCATTGTCCTAAATACGGTACAATTGCTCACTCTTAGTAAGAAATTCTTGAGGGCATTAGGCTATCTATCAACGTTCGACCGACCCCCAGAAGTCGACGAGCAAATTCAAATGCATGCAGACACATTATACCATCGAATGTTAGCACAGGAAGAAGCAATTGAGAAGGCGAAGGCAGAAGGACAACCTGTTCCATCTTTCCCCCCCTTACTATCCTCCAATTCGAACGCTAGGAAGTCGACGACGCAAGTACCACAATCTGAAAACAAGACTGAACCTTCTGAACTGAAACCCTCTGTTCAAACTGGAATGAAAAAGCGTCTGGAAGGTCTGAGTGGAGAAGAACGGCTAGTTGAGGAGCGAGCGATCAGGGCCGAGATTCAAGCTGCTGAGCAAGTTGCAGGAAGATTAGGCACGATATATGCTGAGCAAGACGAAGAGCGGAAGAAGAGAAAAGAGCAAGGTAGAGAAACAATTGCTGACAAATTTTTCTCGGTCTTTAGGGCTAGATGATTAAGAACTGGATGTGTAGGATAGGATTGTACATGATATACCTGGTGAGGTTCAATAGGGCGCGTCTGAAGCGATTTTGGTAGGTATGCTATGATTTTAATCAAGGGAGACGAATCAAGTTTTCACCAGGGACAAACATTTCGTGTGCAGAGTATGAAGCCCCTAGATCGGCCAGAGCAAAAGCCCGAGCAGTACGCTCGCAAATCTACGATACTGATCCATCAGGTTCAAACAACCATTGCTAATCTTATGGACTATCACAAAGTCTTTTTCAAGCCAGTATGAGCATATGCTTCCTGGGCAATCATCCTCATTTCCAGGCAATTTCTAGCTAGCAAGAGGTTATTTTCCCCACCGCTTCTATCGCGGCCAGAGACAGAATTGACATCCTATCAGCCACTGGGTTACATTTACTTAGTTCATCTCATCACCTTTAGCACTCGGTTAAAAAAGGAGGCACAACAACCCAGGCCTCGTCTACAAACAATATTTGCGATTCCTACTTCACTCGAACTAATTCCCGCTCCCATTTTCCATTACAGAGATCGCCTCGCAAATGTTATCAAGAACAAGATCAAATATTCTATTTTACATAAATTTCTGGGCTATCACGTGTCTCGCTGACAAATAAATCTCACGAAAGTTGTTGATCTCCCTTTCTCTAGATCTTACCTCCACCACCTCCTTTCCAAATCTCCCCAAAATGAACATCCCCATAGCAGCCAACGTTCTTGGCACTATCGGTGCTATCTGCTGGTCCATACAGCTCATCCCGCAAATTATAATAAACTACCGGCGACATAACACCATCGGTCTACAGCGAAGCATGATGCTCTTGTGGGCTTGTGCTGGCGTACCTTTGGGAGCTTATAACATTACAGAAAATTTCAATATTGCGTTGCAGATTCAACCGCAGATACTAACTGTGTTAAGTTTGATCACGTGGATCCAATGTTATCATTATGATGATGTGAGTACTCTTTTTGGAGGAAGTGGGAGGAATGTTGAAGAGAGAAGAGGAAGCAGGGGGTTACTGCTGACATGGAATAGAAATGGAGTCCGTTGAAGTGTTGCGCCTTTGTGAGCATAATTGGAATGATTTTTGGAGGCGTAGAAGCGGGGATTATCTTTGGACTGAAGGTATGTAAACCCACCTTAATATTATTCAAATTATGTATCTAAGACTTCACAGGCCGGTCTAAGAGAAAGAAGAGAGTGGCCGGTGACCTTCATGGGTGTCTTGTCCACTGTTCTCTTGTCTGCTGGAGTCTTGCGCCATTACTATGATATCTATATTCATCGAACCGTCCGTGGCATCTCTTTCATCTTCGTTGGAATCGATGCTGCTGGGGATGTCTTTTCCTTGATCTCAGTTTGTAAGATATCACCTTCCCCTTCAAATAGCAATTATTCTTCCTACTAACGTAAAAACAGTCTTCGAACCTAAACTCGACATCTTCGGAATGGTCATTTATACAACTGAGTTTGTCCTCTGGTGTGGCGTCTTTGCTTGCGGAGGATATTTCAATCTAATCCCATGGATAAGACAGAAAATGAGTATTCGTACTCAGAGAAAGAGAGACGAAAGCAATGCGAATGTGGCCGCCGTTCGGACGGAGGCCGGGGGTATCTCAAACGATTTGTCTCTTCGTCAAGTTCCTTCCTCGACTTCAGTCTTCAGAACTCCTTCATCTGTTGTCACTGAGCGCAATTCTTTGCGTTCTCTAAGTCACATACACGCTTGATAGCCTATGGATAAAAGAAAAGTATACTTTAAATGGCTATTGCGAATGCCTAGATATTACGGAAAGAAAAAAATACTTCTAGGTTAGACTAAGTAACAACACGATCAAGCAACCGGCTCTCCAAGCAACTCCAAATATTGTTTCACAACACTCTTCACCTGCTCCTCATAACTCTGAAATTTCCACCCAAAAACCTTCTCTGTCCTACTCGCATCCACCCTCGTCCTCTTCGTCTGCGCCTTTCCGTTATTCTTCAAGATCCCTTTCTCAACCGCCTCAGGGAAATTTTTCTTTACAATCTCGATCGCATCTTCCCACCTGGTTCCTTTCTCTCCCTCCGAAACCGCCAGAAAACTCTGGTTCCCCTCAATATCCGGTTTGAGCGCTTCAACATGCAAGCGCGCAACATCGGCAACATGCACACTCGTGCTAGGAACAGCTCCCCAACCACTATCACCCCCCAGAACCTGCGCAAACGCAGCAGATACCGTACCATCAGATATGAGTTTCGGATCTGTGATCATCTCATTATCACCTACCACGAAAGAAGGCATGATGTTAATCACGTCCCATTCGGGTTTATTCTCCTTCACGAATTCTTTAGTAGCAACAAGAGCACGTACTTTAGAAGCAGCATAGGCTTCGAAAACATGCGAATAGGGTCCGGAAGGAAAGGGGATTTCGTAGGAATCGGTGAAGACGGTATCGACTTCTTTGGCGATGAATTCTTCCCAAGGAATGATGGCTACTTCGGATGAAGTAATCACGATGCGCTTGATGCCAGGGGTTTTGTGTGCTGCGGAGAGGATGGAAACCGTGCCTTTAATGGCGGGCTGGATCAGGTGGGTTTCGTATTGGGAGGGGGTGAAGCCTTCGCCTTTGATGACTGGTGAAGCGACGTGTAGGATGTATTTTACTCCTTGGACAGCGGTATCGTAGGCGTTGTCTGCGAGGATGTCTGGGACGATGACGAATGTAAGACGGGAGCCTGGGTTGATGGCTTTAATTGTGGGGGTTGCAAGGACAGCGTCTGCTTTTTCTTGCGAGCGGACGGCAGCTCGCACAGAATAGCCAGCTTTGAGGGCATGTTGGAGGGTCTTGATTCCGATGAGGCCGGTGCCGCCGGTGAGGAGGATGAGATCTGAAGGCATGGTTTATGAGTTTAGATTGTCAAGAAGTTGCAAATTATATTTGTGATATGTGATTTCTGAGATATGGTACTTTGAAATTCTGGATGCAATGAAAAGAACAACTGAGAAGGGAAAACTTTCGACTATATATACCTCCTCCTCCCATGTCAAGCCACTTTCATATTCAACACTTCGCCATTCGACTTACTTCCCCAAGCATCCATTGATTGTTAATGGCTGCCATGATTAATTTGGTGATTGTGCAACATTGATAGCTTCCAACAGACAAAACCCGACAAGAAACCTTGGCAAAGGGCTGAAGTTCAAATGCATCTCGCTTGATAATCAAGCGCCCATTCGGACTTATGAACTTCAGCCGATACAGAAGGCTGGGATCAGTAAACATGCTTTGTGATAAAGTTAGGAGGGAGCCAAATCGTTGAGTCAAGTCCGAATTAATAAGCTTGCTCCGAATGGCAAATCAAAGTCTATATATGTCTCCGAATCCATTTGACTGGAAA
Organism: Chlorencoelia australis; assembly: GCA_003988815.1. Classification (NCBI taxonomy): domain Eukaryota; kingdom Fungi; phylum Ascomycota; class Leotiomycetes; order Helotiales; family Cenangiaceae; genus Chlorencoelia; species Chlorencoelia australis. The sequence goes on from QYAN01000033.1 coordinate 18,219, forward strand.
CTTGGTTCGGCAGAGTTACATCAGATCTTGCATACTGAGGTGTAGTTTTTGATGGGATGAAGAATGCTCAGACTTTATCCTCTCCGAGTCAACTAGCAATGTTTTTAATTCGGTCAGATCTTATGGAGTAAGGTTTCCCCATCTGACGAAAAGATCAAATGACTCAAGACATCCGCAGCATTCTCCCTGTGAATATATCTCTAGTCTCCTTAAGACATTGATTATTTCCAAATTTAAAAAAGGAGGTATCTAACACAGGAAAGCATCTGCCTAGCTTACCTCCTCTTGCATTGTTAAGAATTCTCGTCCTTCTCCTCTCTTGTGAAAGCTAATTGTTTACAGTAGAAGGCATTCTTACGATTCTTGGTGAAATAACAACGATACTTAGGGTTCGAGCATAACGACAACATTCTCCCCAGGTTTTCACACACGCACTCGCACACAAAACAATCCAAAACGCTCCAATTCCCAACTGCTAAAACTACTCAGATGAATATTTCTTTTCAAACCCAACCCCCTTCTCGTCCCTAAACACTCCCACAACAGATCTCTTCACCCTCCCACACACCTCGCAAACGCCCTTCAAAAACCCGCTCTCGTCCCTCAAATCCCTCGGCAAACTCCTAACATCCCTACCCAGCCTACAAAGGGCCTTCATTTTGGGTCCTCTCTCCTTCTTCTCCTTCTTCTTCTTCTCCTCCTTCATCCCACACCCTCCTTCACCCTCTTTCTTCTTCGTCTCCCTAGCTTGATCAGCAAGCCACTGTCTTCTTAACTCCTTAAATGCCTCATCCTTGATGCTGAGAGGGCCACGGGAGCCTTGCGCTTCGTCGTACCGCCTACCCCATGCTTTAGTAGCGAGGTATTCGGCGTCTTGGGCGTCTTGGGTTTCTTTCACTTTGGCCAATGCGACTTGGAGCGCGTTGGGCGTAGGGGCGCCGGTGAACGTTGTGGCTGTCATGTGTTCGGCGGTGGTGGTGGTGGTGGTGGTGACAACTGTGGCGGTGATAGGAGCGACGGGTTCATTTTCTGGCGAGCCTGAGCCAGATGCTGATGCTGATGCTGATGCGTATGCTGAGCTAGATCCACCAGAGAGGGATATGGAGGATACGCTGGCCATGACCACTTTGCTGAAGTCATCAGCGGAGATGGGGTTAATTGACGAATGGAAGGCTGAAATATCTGCCATTTTGGAAGATAAATGAATTTGGGTTGGGAATGGTTTGGGAGCTCTTTTTTGGTTGGAGGTGAGAAGAGGAAAGAAAGAAAGCTTTGGCACATCTTATAGAAAATTAGGATGTGTCGTTCAAGTTCATATTTGGAATCTCAGAGTGCAGCGTCAAGCACCCAGTCTACTAGTTAACTAGCATGCTGTCATATTTTCCTAGTGTCTAAGACGGAGGCAACTCGCTACTATTATCTCGTTGCTCCAAACAGGCCATGACGATAGGCGTCGCCATATCAACTTGGAAGAATTGAAGAATGAGAAAGATCATGAGTCTTTATTTCTGCGGTGATGAAATAATTGCATCACTGGCCCAATCTAGCGTTTCTAAAGGCCCTAGCTAGAACACGACGGCTTGAACAATTCAAATTCTTTTTTAGAGGACCTTCGGCTTTTCAAGTTAATAAATATAGAAATGATGCGTTTTTGTAACGGACACATGTTAGTACCATATTACTACTATAGTGCTATTTTATTTCAGGGCGATGATTCGCAGACTGCCTTACAATCTCCTTAGACTACTTTTTGAATACATCTAACTATACATATCTAGAGAGATTTGTCACTTGAATTTGGAATATTAAGGGAAGAATGGATAATGCTAACTAGACTATGGAACAATACTTAGTAAAAAAAGATAGTCTGTTGAATCTGTATGTCAAATCGTTCCATTGAGAAATCCATGTTTGTACTACTTTCTATAGCACACCTGACGACGCCGATATTTTCCGCTCACTAGGGGGAAAATAATTATGCACACTAACTTCGATCACAGAGAAGAAATTTGTTATCTCGAGAGATGATAGAATACAATCAGATAGATTATCCTATAGCCTATCTCCCCAAAGAAAACAAAAACCCTATGCTATTCTACGCCCATGAAGAACCATTACTATGCCATTATAGCTAATCACCCAGATGCTTTTTCTGTCTTTCCTGCGCCGTGCCATTCCAAAACTCGTAAGGGGTATATCCACCATGGATTGTCCTATCCTGCCCGTAAAATGCAATAAGGAAAAGTATGCTTGCTGAAAGGTGCCCTGAAAAACTTTAAAAATACTGCAGAAAAAGGTCGACTCCAAAAATCCAAAAAGAATCCCCCAAAAAAATTCGATGAACGATTACGCATTGTCTGGATCTAGCGGCGATAAATCCTCAGAATCAGGAATATAAGGTCCTACAACTGCATTTGCGTACGTGGGAGGGCTGGCAGGCACATTTTCGTACAACGGCGGTTGTTCCTCGTCCCATGAAATGCCTAATCCTGATCTCTCTGTAACTAAGACATTGAAATGCATCCTCAAAACCCTCGCAGAGCCAGTAGGTGTGATTTGTTTCGGTTTGCCAATCGGTGCGAACTCCTCTGCTACGACCATCTCGATGATCAACTGGTGAGAGATCTCCGTACCATCCTCACACTTCAAGTCACATACAGGAAGTGCGTCGGCTCGAATTCCGAACGTGAATTCCACGTCAAGAGATCCATCTGGCGTGCTGTAGTCTGACTTCCATCCAGTCTTGATCTCGTCACTGCCAATTGTTCGTACATCTTGATGCGCTGTTCCCTTTTTCACATCTGGTCCTGCCCCCAACTTCGCGGCATGCTTGACACATGCTGGAGAAATGACCTTCTGTGTTTCGTCCAGGCGCCATGTCATGCGTTTCAGTCTCCATTGTGTTTGGGTTTTCCCGTCCCCATTCCGCCTCACAATGCCATCCATGCGCATCGTGGTGTTAAATTCGCCTATGGGGTGGATGACCGGCGGAAGCTCGCAAGTGGCTGTCAGATTTGTTGGAGGAAAGACGCGGATCGACTTTCGTGGGGTTTCAGGGGGGCGTACAGCACGCTTGATATCGAGGGCATGTAATAGTGTGATTGGTTCTCCACCGGCGATTTCGACCGTCGCTTTTAGGACGTATTCAATAATAGAGAGGCCAGCTTTTGTCGAGGCAGGTAGGTGGCCGGGGAGGAGGAAGCTGAAAGGGAAGCTGTGTTCGCCTAGAGTAAGTTAGCCTCTGAGTGTTCCAACCTCCGTTGGACATTCTTCGCTCAATGTGCTACGCCGCAATGGACCATTTCCTCGATATCCCAATCTCTCTGCCAAAAAAAACAAAACCCAAAACCAGAAAACATTAGCAACTGACCTTTCTGAAAAGTTGTAGGTTCTTGAAGAAAATCCCAGGAATTCACATCGCTTGTCTGGTGTGCGCACTCTTGACAATGCGCATGGAAAGGTTTCTTCGTCGTCACCTCGACAGCTAACTTCGACTTGAATGACTCAATAGCCAGAGTATCATCCAGAACGAGTAGTTTTAATTGACCCGAAAACAAGGCGCCACTGCTATTCTCTGGGACGCCGTAAAAGACGAGAGGAGGCGATTCAATCACCAAATTCAGGGTCGCATGTTGTTCTGGAATTGATCTGGAAGAGCTTTTGGGAGAGGAGTGCAGCGCCGTTAGAGATATTCTTTTTAGGGCGCCTTCGGGCATCCTGAGGTGGTGATTGTGGGTGTGATCTGAGGAGATGGCAGTATCCGAAAACGAGAACAATCGGGAAGTGGTTGGTCTACTCATCGGCCTACGAGGATTCTTCTTCTTCTTCTTCTTCTTCTTGGTGTCTGTTGGAGGAGTGGAATGTGAGTGACGGAAAAAGGTAAGCATTTTGACGTATCAGTGGCGGCGGCTCTTTAGCTAGGATTAGACTTCGAGGCTTAGAACGGCGACATATAGAGGGGCTGCCTCAATATGGATAAAATAAATAAATCCTTCCCTCAATCGAGTGAAGAGAAATCTTGGTGAAGTGTAGTAAGGTATAGTCGTTAAGTATTATTAAAGGAAGCAGGTTGATGAATGGAAAGGGAAGTTTACAAGGGGATTTTTTCTTTGTTGGTAGTAACAGTTAGTTAGTAGGGTAGCTAGGAAGGCAAACCGTTAGTTTCTTTTTCTGGTTGTTTTTTTCTTCTTCTTTTTTTCCTTTTCTCATTGTTCCTGGAAGCGGGGCGTATTGAACCTGATGATTAATTCTCGTCTCTTAAAAAGGAGTTGCCGGGCGCATAGCAAGCAGGGGAGCGCTCGAATGATACAACCGATGATGGTGGTGATGGGTGCTTTGACGGCTTTGACACATTGGAAAAGAAAATGCTCCCTGTTTAATATTACCTAATAGACTCCACTCCACTCTTGTACATTACTCGTACATGATATTGTATTACTTCTATATTGACGGGAGGGCGACGGCGACACGTTCAACCAGAAGCGCTCTAGGTTGGCGACTTTCAGAAAAACATCCGTCCGCACCCACATATCCCTTTTCTCTAGACATCCAAATGGAATTTGGATTCTCGCATCACACATTCAAACGGAGTAGAGAGAGAGATTACCGATGTCGACACGGCGAGAGATATGATGGTGATGAAGCAAGAAGTTGACATTCAAGCCTCTCCTCACGCAGCCAATCCCTGCCAGTCCATCACTTGCGCAATCACGCCAGCAGTTCGTCAGAAAGGCATCAGCTGTCTCTAAACGATGTGGGAATTGAGCTACTTGAGCTACGCCGCTCCATCGTAAAGGCGGGCGGGGAAAAGTCTAGCCTCTCTTTGCTTGAGTTCTCGTCAACTTCAAGACATCCCCCCCCCTTTTACTCCTCAGTAGAAAGCCCTTTTCTTTTTGCTAGTTCCTCGGAGTCTATCGTCATGTGCACCACTTCTCTCTCCTACGGGTCATACGGAACCGTGTGAAGGGTTTTAGGAGCTGTGGAGCACGCAGTGATGTAATGGAAATAAACTACTCGCTCACGAACGACGTGCTTTTGCAACTTTCTTCCGTGACTTTCAATCGACCTTCAGATTACCTAATACCAACTTCTCTTCCCAACACTTCCTCCCGTTTGTCAATTTTGCCCCCTGGACTTGCTTCTAGCCGACCTTGGCACATTTCGCTCTTACCTTACTACCATGTTTCTTCAAAACTTTCACCCAAGCAAAAACATCAAGCCATTATCCCTTCTACCTTCTCACATTTCCATTTCGATTCCCCAACCCTCTACGCCTCCTAGGTAATTCTCTTCCGGGAGAGAGCAAGGAATCCCTTCAGCGTAAAATAAAAACCCCGTAGTTCCAGACGTTCGAATACACAACACTGCACTTATCAAGCAATCATCGAGAAACCCGACCCGTCATCCAGGTTTCAACATAGACAACGTGCGATATGCATGAAAGCAACGTCGAGGCCTAAATCAGTCTCACTAACCCTCCTCGATTCCCTCAGCTTTAGCTACAGATATCTCAGGCTGGTTTGAAGAAAGTACTATACGAATTAGGCTATAAGATAGTGCCTACTGACGGCTCGCCCATCTAACGTTGTATTCATAACTCGTCATAATCTTAGAATAATAATTTATCTATTTCGTAAAGCCAGTGGAGAGTAACCCATCCAAGGTAGGACATTCTCTTTCGACCGAACCCGTGAAATCTTCATGGTGGATGATCCGATCCTGACAACCTGAGTGCTTTATCCCTCACAACACAATTATTACAGCAGGGCATTGTTTCCCCTCCCTCTCGTACATAAGTATAGCACGCGCTCTGTCTTTGATAATATGTTATATATATTTCAAATTAAACCATTGCCTGGTACATACGACCATAGACTGAAGACCCATAGGGCATCCCGTCCGCTCTGCCGTACTCAAGCTTCAGATCGGTAGATTAGTAGTTGAGTGGGTGACCATCAGCGAATCCCTACTGTTGTATGTTTTTTATTTTTCCCCTCGTCTTTTTAATTTTCATCTTCTTTTCTTTTTGCTCAGCAGAAGCTAAGTGTTCAATGAATGTTTTGAAACTGAATCATGGTCGATTTCATATTCAGAGATCTCATCCATTCCCTCCTTCGTGAAACATAGCTGTTTTTCTAGTGGAAAAAGTGTTTTCAAATTAGTTTCCGAGACCTATCTCTCTTGAACTTCTCATGGAATGTCTTGATTGGGAAGAACGTGGATTATGACCGTTATGCTGCTTTTGTGAGGCAATTTGAGAACTAGGTACAACGACTCTTCTGTCCACAATTCCATCTTGATTTCTCTTTCTTCTTCTTGCTGTTTTCCACGGAATAGAAGGCGCATGTTCGCCGTATCTGAGCTTGGGACAGATGGTGGCTGCTATTCTCTCTTTGATGTCGACTATCTCCAGGGGGATGGGTAAGATGATATTGTCCCGAGGAAGGGAATGGAAATTACCTTGCTTAAGATGGGTGGAGGAGGCGTGATGAAGATGGAAGTAACTGGAGACTCGTAGCCCGGGGAGTTAGACTGTAGATGTTAATGCAATTTGCATCTATAGAAAAACTTTTTACGAACATGAATGGATAATCCGTCGATTTGGAATGGCTAGGCCTCCTCTATTTGTGATATCCTTGGCTCTTGCCTGTGTGTGAATCGGAAATGCTTTCATAGCTGTATTGCCGTCTTGTGGTAGCAAAGTAATACTCTTCACAAGGACACATAGCGATTGAAGGGGTTGGGTTAGGGATTTTCAGCCATGTGATTTACGGACTTTTGGCTGCAAAAGATCGACTTGGCATCTTATGGGAAGTATGGGTTATGAACGAATGTTATATGGATTGGATTAGTGAAAAAAATTTGGGAGGTCAATAGTTGCAGTCAGAACTAATAATATCTGTGCTAGTGATGATCATACTTGATGTTCACTCAAACCTGCTTCCGCTTTAATTCGGCCAACTATCACCCCTTGAATGGTATGTAATTACTTGAGATATTCAACTCGGAATGTCCATTGTTATTGGGACTATTGAGCTCTGGATGTTTATATCTGAAATATTGACGGTGGATGCAGCGGTCCACCAGTAAAGCAATTTGTATGGAATGCAGCCGGCTCACTTTCTGAGCAGCAGGAACCTCACATGACAATATGATTGTATTATCATGAAAAACTCTTAATAGTGTGCCAGAGGCAATTGAATCTCATTTTCGTAGTGAGAAGCTCCGTGATAAATACAGCTATTTCCTGCTGTCCCTCATGCAAGCCCCCACCCGGTCGAAAACACCAAAGTAACCACATGCCATTTATCAACCCTTCACTTTTTTTGTTGAGACTCCTTGAGAACCTTCTTCACGATCTTCTGCTCCTCGATCAAAAAGGCCCTGACAATGCGGTCCCGAACACAGTTTGCACATCTTGATCCTCCATAGGCGCGTTGAACGGTCTTCTTTGGTCGGGAGATTTGGGAATATTCGCGGGGTCGAAGGGCTGGGATCTGTAAGAAAGAATGAGTATCAATGTTGATGATGTCCAGGTCCTCCTCAATTGCATTCGCAAAGCTAGTGTTGAATGTCCTCTAGACACTAAGCCTTTCTCTATGCCCTCCTAACCATAAAATATTGCGCGGATGCCATCATCCCCCGGGCGGCTTCTCCTCCTCGAAACCATAACCAATCCATCTCGAACATGTGAAATCAAAATAACTTACACCTGGCAATTTGATACCGCAATCACCGCATTTTGGCGCAGTACCGGCTTTCTTGATGTGAAGATATCGAAGCTCGCCGCCGGGGGTCTTGACGACACGGACTTTGTTGGATTTTGTATTGTATCTGGCACAAAAATCAGAACATGCCTCTGCAAATAATTCTTTGATGTATACTTACGGGTTTCGGCGTCTGTAGATCAATCTGTTGGACGACATTTTGGCGATTGTTGATTTTGGTGTGTCGATGCCGATGAAAGTTTTTGAAAATGGGTTCTTTCCTGAGTGCGCTCTATCCGAAGAGCTAAGCTGAATTAGGTTAAGCTTTAAACACCTAAGATTGTAGTCACGTGCTTCAACTCTATACTTTTCCACTAGCGCGAAATTTAAGATGGAAAAAGATTCGTCCTGCTTGTCTGTGCTAAAGCGCGACAACTTCATTTCCTTTCAACCATCATCAATCGATTTTATTGGAGAAGGTCACGAAAGGGAATGTACGAAGAGTTCTGAGTGAAGTAACGATGTCTTCTTCATTACCCCCTCCACCCGGATGGAGTTCCTCAACTTCTCCAGCAATGCCTCTCGGCGCGCCACCAGGTGCTCCTCCTCCACCTGGATATCGTCCTCCTGCAGATCCACTGGTTGCAAAATTTGCGCAGAAGAAGAAGGAGTGGTTGCGATCACAACGAAATCGATTCAGTGAGAAGCGCAGGGGAGGTTTCGTCGAAACGCAGAAGGCTGATATGCCCCCGGAACATTTACGAAAAATTGTCAAGGATATTGGAGATGTTTCGCAGAAGAAATTTAGCAGTGACAAACGAAGTTATCTCGGAGCTTTAAAGTTTATGCCTCATGCGGTGATGAAGTTGCTAGAGAATATGCCTATGCCTTGGGAATCAGCCAGGGAGGTAAAGGTTCTCTATCATGTTAATGGATGCTTAACTTTGGTCAACGAGATTCCTCGAGTCATCGAGCCTGTCTTCCACGCACAATGGGCAACGATGTGGGTATGCATGAGAAGGGAGAAGAGTGATAGGAGACATTTCAAACGGATGCGATTCCCCCCTTTTGACGACGAAGAGCCACCTCTGTCCTGGTCTGAGAACATCGAGGACGTGGAACCGCTGGAGCCAATACAAATGGAATTAGATGAGCAGGAGGATGGTGCTGTTTTCGAGTGGTTTTATGAAAATAGACCACTTGTCGATACCTCACATGTTAATGGCACAAGTTATCGAGAATGGAATCTTACACTGCCGCAGATGGCAACATTATATCGACTCAGTCATCAATTACTTAGCGATCTTGTCGACAAGAACTATTTTCACATGTTTGAGCTGAACAGCTTCCAGACTGCAAAGGCTTTGAACGTTGCCATACCCGGAGGTCCTAGATTCGAACCTCTATACAAAGATGTGGATCCGAATGATGAAGACTTTGGGGAGTTTAATGCAATCGATCGCATTATTTTCCGTGCACCAATTCGGACAGAATACCGTGTTGCATTTCCATATCTTTACAACTCCCTTCCCAGAAGCGTGAAGTTGTCATGGTACTCGCATCCACAAGTGGTCTATGTTCGCGCCGAGGACCCAAGTTTACCGGCATTCTATTTCGATCCCGTTATTAATCCCATCTCCTCAAGATCTGTTTCGCCGAAGAATCTCACAATCAGCCACGAAGATGAGATATTTGGTCCCGGCAACAACGAGGAGCCTGAAGAAATTGCCTTCACTCTTCCGGAGGACACTGAACCTTTTCTCGCTGACGAAGAATTGTACACTGATGAGACGGCTTCTGCAATCGCTTTATGGTGGGCACCATTTCCGTTTGATCGAAGATCTGGTCATATGGTTAGAGCTCAGGATGTGCCACTTGTTAAGCAGTGGTATCTGGAACACTGCCCTCAGGGTCAACCTGTAAAGGTTCGAGTTTCATATCAAAAGCTCCTAAAGACATACGTATTGAATGAGCTCCACAAGAAGAAGCCAAAGGCGCAAAGCAAACAAAGCTTGATGAAAAATTTGAAGCAAACCAAGTTTTTTCAGCAAACCACCATTGACTGGGTTGAAGCTGGTCTTCAAGTCTGCCGACAAGGTTTCAACATGCTAAACCTTCTCATCCACCGCAAGAATCTCACATATTTACACCTCGACTACAATTTCAACCTAAAGCCAGTCAAGACTTTGACTACGAAGGAGCGAAAGAAGTCACGCTTCGGAAATGCCTTTCATCTCATGCGTGAGATTTTGAAGCTGACTAAGTTGATTGTCGATGCACAGGTTCAGTATCGACTTGGAAATATTGACGCTTTCCAGCTTGCGGACGGCATTTTGTATGCCTTCAACCATGTTGGCCAGCTAACTGGCATGTATCGATACAAGTACAAATTGATGCACCAAATTCGTTCGTGCAAAGATTTGAAACATTTGATCTACTATCGATTTAATTCAGGCCCAGTGGGAAAAGGCCCTGGATGTGGATTCTGGGCACCTGCTTGGAGAGTTTGGCTGTTCTTTATGCGCGGTATCATTCCTCTACTGGAGCGATGGCTTGGGAATCTCCTATCCAGACAGTTCGAAGGACGTCACAGCAAGGGTGTTGCAAAGACTGTGACTAAGCAGCGTGTTGAATCACATTTCGATCTCGAACTTCGTGCATCGGTTATGGCGGATCTCATGGATATGATGCCCGAAGGAATCAAGCAGAATAAGGTTAATACGGTTCTTCAACACTTGTCCGAGGCTTGGAGATGTTGGAAGAGTAATATTCCTTGGAAAGTACCAGGGCTACCAGCACCCATCGAAAACATCATTCTTCGTTACGTGAAAAGCAAGGCTGACTGGTGGATTTCTGTTGCTCATTACAACCGTGAACGTATTCGCAGAGGCGCCACAGTTGATAAGACGGTTGCTAAAAAGAATTTGGGTCGTCTCACACGTCTTTGGCTGAAGGCCGAGCAAGAGAGACAACACAATTACATGAAAGATGGTCCATACGTCTCTTCAGAGGAAGCCGTGGCTATTTATACCACCACCGTTCACTGGCTTGAATCGCGAAAATTCTCTCCAATTCCGTTCCCTAGTGTCTCTTACAAACATGACACTAAAATTTTGATTCTTGCTCTGGAACGTCTTCGTGAAGCATACTCTGTTAAAGGCCGTCTCAACCAAAGCCAACGTGAGGAGTTGGCATTGATTGAGCAGGCCTATGACAGCCCTGGAACGACTTTAGAGAGAATAAAGCGTTTCTTACTCACCCAGAGAGCTTTCAAGGAAGTCGGAATAGACATGAATGATAATTACAGCACGATCAACCCCGTCTACGACATCGAGCCAGTTGAGAAGATTAGCGACGCATATCTCGATCAATATCTCTGGTATCAAGCAGACCAGCGCCATCTGTTTCCAGCATGGATCAAACCCTCCGACTCTGAGGTCCCACCACTGCTTACGTACAAATGGGCGCAAGGAATTAACAACCTCGACAAGGTTTGGGAAACTGCAGATGGAGAGTGCAATGTCATGATTGAGACCCAATTATCTAAGGTTTACGAGAAAATTGATCTGACCCTCCTCAATCGACTTCTGAGACTTATCATGGACCACAATCTTGCAGATTACATCTCATCGAAGAACAACGTCCAGTTGACATATAAGGACATGAATCACGTCAATAGTTATGGAATGATCAGAGGTCTCCAATTCTCGGCCTTTGTCTTCCAATACTATGGCCTCGTGTTGGATCTTTTGCTCCTAGGACTGAATCGTGCAAGCGAAATTGCAGGTCCACCCCAGAGTCCGAATGACTTCCTCCAATTCAGAGATCGCGAAACGGAGACTAGACATCCGATCAGATTGTATACAAGATACATTGATCGTATCTGGGTCTTCTTCAGATTTACTGCAGATGAATCTCGCGATCTTATTCAGCGATTCCTCACCGAGCAGCCAGATCCAAACTTCGAAAATGTGATTGGATACAAGAACAAGAAATGTTGGCCAAGAGATTCGCGAATGCGTCTTATGAGACACGATGTCAACCTCGGACGAGCGGTATTCTGGGACTTGAAGAATCGTCTGCCAAGATCTGTGACGACCATTGAATGGGACGACACTTTCTCTAGTGTCTACAGTAGGGATAATCCCAACTTGCTCTTCGCGATGTGTGGTTTTGAGGTCCGAATTTTACCAAAGATTCGCAATCAGAACGATGAGTTTCCTGTCAAAGACAGTGTTTGGTCTCTGGTTGACAATACAAGTAAGGAGAGAACAGCCCATGCTTTCTTACAAGTCACGGAAGAAGACATAGCAAAATTCAACAACCGCATTCGTCAGATCCTTATGTCTTCTGGGTCAACCACTTTCACCAAGATCGCCAACAAGTGGAACACCAGTCTCATCGCCCTCTTCACATACTATCGTGAAGCAGCTGTTTCCACAGTCAATCTCCTCGATACTATTGTGAAGTGCGAGACTAAAATTCAGACGAGAGTTAAGATTGGACTTAATTCAAAGATGCCTTCTCGATTCCCACCTGCCGTATTTTATACCCCCAAAGAACTTGGTGGTCTTGGTATGATCTCTGGTTCTCACATCCTCATTCCTACCAGTGACAAGCGTTGGTCGAAGCAAACAGATGTTGGGGTTACGCATTACCGTGCAGGTATGACCCACGATGAGGACACCCTCATTCCAAATATCTTCCGATATATTATACCTTGGGAAGCCGAATTCATCGACTCCCAGCGAGTTTGGACCGAGTATTCTCAAAAGCGCCAAGAAGCTAATCAACAAAACCGGAGATTGACGCTCGAGGACCTCGAGGACAGCTGGGACCGTGGCTTACCACGTATCAACACCCTGTTCCAAAAAGATAGGAGTACTTTGAGTTTCGATAAAGGTTTCCGTGCACGTACGGAATTCAAGACCTACCAGCTAATGAAGAGCAATCCCTTCTGGTGGACCAGTCAGAGACACGATGGAAAGCTCTGGAACTTGAATGCATATAGAACTGATGTCATCCAAGCACTCGGTGGTGTTGAGACAATTCTTGAGCACACACTGTTTAAGGCTACAGCATTCCCGTCTTGGGAGGGTCTTTTCTGGGAGAAAGCATCAGGTACGATATTCAAGTCTCTTTATTTAAACATCCCGATTAAGAAGTGCCCCAGTGGTGGTCATATTCATGAACCACTGTGCTCTTCATTCTCCTTCAATTCAACTAACTACCCTTGAAATATACTGAGCTTTGAATGTTTCTTATTATTTGGAACATTGAATCTGAATGTTTGAAGAACATTTAGAAAGTAGATGACGTGCGCAATGTTTATCAATTTGTGACCACCAACCACCACTAGTGCTACATGAAGTTTCTGCGAGCCTTAGTCCCTCTCCTTTCTCAAAAGAAAAAGTCCCTTATAAGCAAATCATTCTCCCTTTTCTTTTCTTTTTTCTTAGAAAAAGGTTCTACCTAATTGCGCAATTGCTGACTTTCCAAATCTCAACAGGTTTCGAAGAATCGATGAAATTCAAGAAACTAACTAACGCCCAAAGATCTGGTCTTAACCAGATTCCTAACCGTCGTTTCACTCTCTGGTGGTAAGTTATCTCTTGCCTATTTTGTGACTCTATCTAATTATTTTTCACCTAGGTCAAATACGATAAACAGAGCAAATGTCTATGTTGGTTTTCAGGTTCAATTGGATCTTACTGGTATCTTCCTGCATGGAAAGATTCCCACTTTGAAGATTTCTCTCATCCAGATATTCAGAGCTCATTTGTGGCAAAAGATCCATGAGTCCGTGGTAATGGATCTGTGCCAAGTGTTCGATCAAGAGCTGGAACAACTTGGAATTGAAACTGTCCAGAAGGAGACAATCCATCCCAGGAAGTCTTACAAGATGAACAGCTCTTGTGCCGATATTCTCTTATTTGCCAGCCACAAGTGGAATGTCACCCGTCCTTCCATTCTTTTCGATACCAAGGATGTTATTGAGGCTACCACGACCAACAAATTCTGGGTTGATGTTCAGCTCCGTTATGGTGACTACGATTCTCACGATATTGAGCGCTATGTGCGTGCCAAGTATCTCGACTATACGACCGACAGCATGAGTATCTATCCCTCGGCGACCGGGCTGATGATTGGTATTGATCTTGCCTATAATCTCTATTCTGCCTATGGACAATACTTCCCTGGTCTCAAACAACTTGTACAGCAGGCTATGGCAAAGATCATGAAGGCAAACCCAGCATTGTATGTTCTTCGTGAACGTATTCGAAAGGGTCTCCAGCTGTATGCTTCTGAGAGCAACCAGGAGTTTTTGAACTCCCAAAATTACTCTGAGTTATTCAGCAATCAAATCCAACTTTTCATTGACGATACGAATGTGTACCGTGTTACCATACACAAGACCTTCGAAGGAAATTTGACGACAAAACCAATCAACGGCGCTATTTTCATCTTTAATCCTCGTACAGGCCAGCTTTTCCTGAAAATTATTCACACTAGTGTTTGGGCCGGACAGAAGCGTCTAGGGCAATTGGCGAAGTGGAAGACTGCCGAAGAAGTCGCTGCTCTGATCAGGTCTTTGCCTATCGAAGAACAGCCTAAGCAGCTTATTGTAACACGAAAGGGCCTCTTGGATCCTCTCGAAGTACATTTGCTCGACTTCCCCAACATCTCAATTCGTGCCTCTGAACTTCAGTTGCCATTCCAGGCTGCAATGAAAGTCGAGAAACTTGGCGACATGATTTTGCGCGCCACAGAACCACAAATGGTGTTGTTCAACCTCTACGATGAATGGTTGAAGACAATTTCATCCTACACTGCATTTTCCCGTCTCGTCCTGATCCTGCGTGCGCTCCATGTCAACCAAGACAAGACTAAGTTGCTTCTAAGACCAGACAAGACCGTCATCACTCAAGAGCATCATATCTGGCCTACATTATCGGATGAGGACTGGATCAAGGTTGAAACACAACTGAGAGATCTTATTTTGAATGATTATGGCAAGAAAAACAATGTCAACACTTCCAGTCTTACCAGCAGTGAAGTGCGAGACATCATTCTTGGTATGGAAATTAGCGCTCCATCTATGCAACGTCAACAAGCTGCCGAAATCGAGAAGCAGCAACAAGAGCAACAGCAGCTCACAGCAGTCACCACAAAGACTCAGAACGTTCATGGAGAAGATATCATTGTTACTACCACATCGCAATTTGAGCAGCAAACCTTTGCTTCGAAGACTGAATGGAGAACTAGAGCGATTGCGACATCTAACCTACGTACTCGTGCTAACAACATTTACATTTCATCGGATGACATAAAGGAGGACGATCATTACACGTACATTATGCCAAAGAACATACTAAAACGCTTTATCACCATTGCCGATCTTCGTGTGCAGGTAGCAGGGTATTTGTACGGATCATCGCCTCCTGACAACGACCAGGTCAAGGAGATCCGGTCCATAGTTATGGTCCCTCAGATTGGCAGCACACGCGATATCCAACTGCCCCAGCAATTGCCGCAACACGAATACTTAGAACAGATGGAACCCCTTGGCATTATCCACACTGTATCCGGTAACGAACCACCATATATGACCGCTATGGACGTCACGCAGCACGCACGTCTCATGAATGCCCACAAGTCATGGGATAAGAAGACCATCAGCATGACAGTCTCTTTTACGCCTGGAAGTGTCTCGCTCGCATCGTGGGCTTTGACGCCACAAGGATACAAATGGGGCGCAGATAATAAGGATATGGGCAGCGATCAACCCCAAGGATTCAGCACAAGTATGGGAGAGAAGTGCCAGCTCTTATTGAGTGATAAGATACGAGGCTATTTCCTAGTGCCGGAGACGAACACGTGGAACTACAGCTTCATGGGTAGTTCTTTCGGAAGCATCGAGAAGAAACCGGTGCACGTGAAGATCGATACTCCTCTACCATTCTACAGTGATCAGCACCGACCTTTGCATTTCCAAAACTTCGCCGAGCTGGAAGACATCTGGGTCGATCGCGAAGATACATTTGCGTAGGAGGTCCATGACACTTGCATGTGGCGACAGGGTCGGAAATGATGGCATAGGGCCGGGGAAATTGGAGAGAAAGCTTTCTCTGCTTTGGGATGTTAGATCTTGGCAACGGGCGTTTGATCTGAGGCTTGGGATGCACTGGGAAGAAAATGTAATCATTTGTATTGTAGTAAAAATCGTAACTTAAAAGGACATGACTGTGGCACGTCCTGCGCACAACTCGTAAAAGAGTGGCTGTGGGAATGCTCTTCTTTGTTTTGCCCTGTCTGCTACATGCCTGATCGACGTCGCACTCCGATCCCAAGTTTAGCAATCCACCAGCCGGCTGCCGGTAATACGATTTACATGCACAACACGCATATCTTATGCCTAGGCTTGATTCTGCTAACGTGTTAATTTCAAGCCAATAATCATATCTCGTATCATAGTTTTTAACCATAAACTAAAAATAGTAGAGTCGCAATGTAAAAAGACGAATGGATTGAGCCAAACATGGAATATTGTAGCTAATGCAGGAACAAGCTCCTGCCAGATCTAGAAAGCCAACGTACATCGGGCAGCCCCTTTGGCGGATAGAGCCCAAAGGGGTAAATTGAAAATCAAATCAAGTAGATCTTGATTAAATACAGCTAAGAGAAGGTATCGCAGACGCTATTCACACTAGTAGCTTTGCGTATAGATAGATATAGATAGATATAGATAGATAGATATATATAGATATAGATATAGATATCGTGTAGTCGCAACTACTTTTATTTCTCTCTCTCATCACTCTTTCAATTCGACTCCAACTACCTTCGTCCACGACTACTTCCGCAAAACCAAACCAAACCAAACCAAACCAAACGGAGCATAGCATTAATGTGGCACCATTTCTCTCATTTCTTTGTCGCATTCGCTTCAATCAAGCCAAATTGTTCCTCGTCCAATTCCCCCTTATTCCTTCCGTTTTATTGCTTTTAGATCTCTTGTTCATGCCTTGAAGCCAAGTGTGTTGAAGGCGCGACAAGACGCATTGAAGAGCAATACCAGAGCGTATTATGAAGCAGGGGTGGCACAGTGGTTGCTCCAGCGGGCGATCCTACAGAAGCTTCCGTAATGCTTCTTCAGCCCCATACAATCAATGGAATGGCCAGGTTCCATTTCTTCCTAGATTGCCTTGCGAGCAGTGCTTGCACGCTTGAACTCGGTATTTCCGTCAATTTCGACTCTCCAGAGTCCAATTGATCCCCTTCTCGTCGTCGAGCCACAATCAGGCGTCTCTCTCGGAAATTTCCATGCAAACGATGGGCAAATTGCCCGTGTGTTTCCTTCTCTTCCAACTGCGTGGCTATGAGAAAGCATGGGAAAGGAGCATGGGAGAGCATGGGAAAGCATTTTCGTCATTTCCACGGGTCGTCGTCGCCCTATCAGCCCCCCCACAATCGCAGTCAGTCCTATTTTTAATAGCCGTTACCCCTGCGCATTAATCGGTACCAGATTATGCCCTGGTTCTGCACCCCTCCCCTCTCCGCCGTCTCCTGTGGGGTTTGGGAAGGGAAAGGTTCATCCAGTCCTGACTGCCGCAACCCACTGCCCTGTCTGGCCTTGTTTCCCTGCCCATATCCACTCCCAGCCAACCCATGGCTAACTTACCCAACTACTCCCACCACCATCCCAACCCTCTGCCATGCCATGCCCATGCGGCCTAGGCCATGCAATCCCCATCCCCCAACTTCCAACTGTCTCCCGGCTCCCCCCCCTGTTTCAGATGCTTCTATGCGCATTCCAATTGTGGACTCTCTGCCCTGGGTGAACTCGGCCTCCCTGGCATTAGAGGCTGCTGCGTTCGTTATGCCTAGCTATGCTTGTCCACGGAACGGGATTTCTACCGCAGGGCATGAGATCGATAGAACGGATGTCGTCTGACAGTCTCTTCGCGTCTTAATTACCTCCTCAATGCACTGAAAAGTTCGGATGATAGATAAGAAGACCCCCTTCGTCACATCCTCCTTTTTTTCCTATAATATAGTATATCACAGCGCCCCTCACGGAAGAAGGTTTTGCCATTTTGTTTCGAAAGCTCATTGCCTGCCGCCCCCGAGAAATGCTTTGTTCGGCTCTCTCAGTTTCTTAATACCGGTATTATAGACAGCTTTTTTGAACTTTCGAAACACGCAAAGTTGCACTCACCCCAACAACACCCACGAGGTTCTCCAGAAACACAATCCAACGCGTACTATCTTTTCCCACCCCCGGCGGCCTGCTGCGAGAGCAGTTCGCTGTGGATCCATGCATTCGCATGTCTGGATACTCCCCTCACGATGCCCGACACGATGCTTATATCGACTATGCTGCTCAGTCCGAAGGACATCATTCCGAAGAGCGCGTGTACGGGTCGCAACAACAACACGAAGGTCTACAACATCACGTTGGGCCTCCGGGACTCCATCCTCACCATCAACAGCAGCAGCAGCAGCAGCAGCATCAGATTTTGTTAGAGCAGCAACATGGGATGGCTCACCATTCGCCTCAATATGGGCAACTAGGTGGCAGGCAGCAACTTGGAGGCGGACAGCAACTTGGCGGTGGGCAACAAATCGGAGGATATATGGGCCCGCCGCCGATGCAACATCCTCCAACAGGCGCAAAGAGACCGAGACCGCATGATGAGTTGGAGTTGGAAATGGGGCTACCAGAGGGGCAGATACAAGGCGAGATGCAAGGCATGTCTTCACAGATTCCGCAACAAGCGATGGGGGGTTACGGCGCACCCCCTCAGTCTTTTCACAGTCATGCGCTACCTAACCAAGGTCCTCGAGGATCGAAAATGCCGCGTCTTGATGTGGGAGATTCAAGTATAATGTCGCAAGGCGCACCAAGCGTGGTTGGAACTGCAGGAATGCCACCACCGTAAGTCTTTGCATGCTATTTTTCTCTTTTTCCTAAGATTCTTGAGGTCTAGTGCTTGGGTGTATGATGAATCTCCATAGCGCACTTTCCCGAGTCTTTTGGGGGGGCATGCGATTCTTGGCCTTGTATTAACAGTATTTTCTTAGTGCACCGCGACCCCGCGGACCAAAGCTTAAATTCACTCCAGAAGATGATCAGTTACTGGTTGATTTGAAAGAGAACAAATCTTTGACCTGGAAACAAATAGCCGAATTCTTTCCAGGACGTTCCTCTGGTACATTGCAAGTTCGCTATTGCACAAAGCTAAAGGCAAAGACAACCCAGTGGACTGATGAAACTGTAAGTCTTCACTCTGGAATCATTTTTCTGGTTCAGACCTCTGACCTCGCTATAGATTCAAAAGCTCCGCACCGCGCTTCATGACTACGAACAAGAGAAGTGGCGCATTGTGGCTCAAAAAGTTGGCACTGGTTTTACATCTGCTGCCTGCAAAGAGAAAGCTCAAGAGTTATAGCATTCAGCGTCTCCAGCAGAAGCACCCGCTTCTGATCTTGGGGACACAGAGTATTAGCTTAAAGCTACACGAGGACAGTTCTGATAACGTCCACCGATGTCTCGTACAGGCATCACTTCTTCAAAACCGCAACTCCTCATACCTTTTGATATAAGGAGCTCTCTGTACCGACTCTCATCACTGTACAGAAATCAACACATTTAATATTCTTACGCTCCTTTACCCGACAGGAGCACGCCGCATTTAGAGCACACAATATTTTTCTTTCATGTCAATACATATAAGGGTAAACAGGTGGGATGGGATGGGAAGAAAGAAAAGGCCACGCTGAGGAACAGCTGGTATTAGGTGGGTTGGACAGGGCTGCGACTTGGGTATAGCAAGTAAGCAAGCATTATGAAGGCGCATTTATTCTGGTGAAATAGGGTAGATTGGAGGTTGGTTGGCTTTATTGATACCCGGGGAGAGGCAGTGAGGAACTGGATTAAACATGGCTTCTTTTCTCATTATACCCCGACACGATATCAGCAGCGCAACATCTTACGAACGACATACTTTACTATTCTTTGTTTTAATACATTTGGTACACTTGGTTTATATTAGCGGTACTTTTTCTTTGCCATTACTTATTTGGATTCTTTGGGTTGGCAACGTTGTAGAAAACATAGATTAGTCACCCCCTTTTTACTGTATTGTTTTTTTTTAAAAAAAGAAAAAAATTAAATTTATTATTCTAGCACTTATCACTCCTCACTCACAAGGTTACATTCGGGAAGGGAAAGGAACAGCATTACAAATTGATTACAAAGAGAGAGAAAAAAAGCAGAGAAACCATTCCACAAGTTGTTTGTGACGTGGCTCTCCTTCCCTTGTCCTTGTCCTTAACCCCTTGACAAAAGGTGAAAACCCCAGTTTCAGATTTTTTTTCCTTTGCCTTTTTGTTCCGATGGGATGCATGCATACGTGCATAAGAGAGCTTATTTTACTCCGTATTTCCGTATCAGGATAGGGATGTGTGGCCTTTTCATGCATTATGCGTTATGTTGTGCTATGTTGAGTTGGACTGGGTTGGGGTGAGGTTAAGCGATTTGATTGTTAAGCCGTGCAGAGGGCTTAAGGGGGGGGTGGATGGATGGAAGGAAATGGGGGCGTGTTTGGAAAGCAAACATTGTTTTACTGGGGAGTCGGGGAGGCGCTTGTTTGCTTGTATGGTTAGGTTTGGTATGGCAAAGGATTCTATTGTGTATGTACCAGAACAAACAAAGCACCTCGCGAAAATGAAAAATGAAATAAATAAATAAATAAAGCGGCAACTAAAGAAGCCGATTTTTTTGCCTTTGTCGATCTGGAGATGGAGATCAGACAATCTAGTAGCGTTCTTTTTGGTTGTCTGAAGTGTGTTGTGTGACTTGTTTTAGAGTAGAAAGAATTTAATTAATCCGATGGATCTGAGTATTGGCGTACCATGAACTTTGCTTAGTTGGGAAGGGGGGGAGGTATGTTAATTGATGGATGCTAAGCTTAAGAACTAGTTTATTTGGCGTTTGGGGGCTTTTTTTCTGGTGTATTGGCCAGGAGGAGAGAAACATTGTGATTGAAACTTTTTGGGGGCCGGGTTGTCTGACGTGATTCAGATTTTTTGGTGGTGGTAGAGGGATTGGTAATTTGGATTAAAATTTTATGTGGTTATCAGGAGTGATCATGATAGTTGGATATCATTAAGCCTTCTAAGATAAATTCTCAATTTAAATCAGGTAAGGGCTTGACTCTAGAGAATATTGCCTTACTAAGGAATATCTTTGCAAGTCAAGTGAGAATGCCTCCGATGCCGACGAGGTTGAGAAGAATCCCAGGTTCAATAGAAGTTTGGGGCTTGAGCAGAAGTCTGGCAGAATGAGGATATTTCAAGCCAGACAGTAACTTCAACTCTGGCAGGCCTATGCCCTTGTATGACTAAGTATGACATGCAAAATATTCACTATCAATATTGAAGCTCTGAATCTTGCTTGCCAAAGGTCATCTGAAATGCGGCAGTAACCAGATTACTGAATGGCACCATTGCATGCATCATCATTACTAATTTTCATGAAAGCCTCAGACAATCAGCTTCGTAGCTTTAGCAAGCTGGATGAAAGAAATATGAAAACAAGTTGGAAAAAGATATAAAGCACAAGGGCAAAAAATGCGGAAGACAACACCTCTCATGAAAAATCCGACTTTTATTTGTAATATTGTCATAATGGTTAGCCTAGTGGGCCAAGTGCAAAATATATTGTGGTCCTCCTTTCCTCTTTGCGATTGTGCATGGATAGGAAAGAGTGTACTCCTGCCGTTATATTAGTCTATTTTGACCTTGTCATTCTTTGTGAATATATATGCTTGGAGTTGAAAGGCTTACAACTTGTACAGAATTTGCGAGCTTGTGTGAGTTTGTAGATTGAACTAAAGACACCCAGAAGGGATAAAGAGCGCCTCCGGGATAGTTTCTTCCATTTAGTAGTTGTGAGGCACAGCAAACCAGCTCCACATCCCTGATGCGACTCCGGTCCAGGACTTTTCTAGCAATAGGCAAATTTCTTCTGTATCATCTTAGTTACAGTTAGACTGTCGCGGATGGGAATCTCAAATGGAGCTGCCACTTGATATTTTCAGCTCTTGATAAATATGTTCTGGTAAAATTTACAACTATTGACACAACTATTGACTGAGTAACTGCTCAAAGCTCAAACCACTCTCTTCCTAACATATGCATGGCAGGATATTCAGACAAACTTCTGCCGTTCCGTGTCCCCTTGCTGCAGGCTAAATATATATATAGAAAAAGGAAAGAAAAAAAAAGGGAAATTTGCATGAAGGGAACAGTAGGAATGATCTCTAGGGATGAATGAAGCTAAACATTCAGTATTTCAAACTCCGGGTTACTGGCAGACATAGGTTAATTGAAGAGGGAGAGCCTGTTTCTTCAGAGGCATCATATGAGATGGATATAATTGAAATAGATAGATCCGGCAACTTTGATGATTCTAAGGCTGGACGCTTTTGAGATTGAGATCAGAATCAGATCCCCATGGGGCCCGCTTATGCCTCAGGCCACCAAAAAAAAGTGAGCTGACTGCTCGGCAGGTTCGCTTACTTGCTTCAACGACTTTCCGCAAATCCAAGCTCCCCATTCCCAAATCACAACTCCAATTGCACCTCATCATGTTCCTCACACGATCCGCAATTGCTGCCGCGCGACGAGCGGCAGTCTCCCCAATTGTCAAACGCAGCTTCGCTACTTCCTTCGTTCGCAGTGCGTCTTCAATCCCTTCTCTCATCCACCCTCTCCCAGACAAATTTACTGATTGAGTTGGGAGGAAATAGGAGAAGCGGCCAGCAGCGGAGCTAGTGATGGGAAGGTTAAGAAGTTTGAAGGTATGTATATCCTATATATCACAAGGAGAGATCGAGGAAGGAAGGAGAAGAAGGGGAATTGGAAAAGAGAAAGAAGGGAAAGGAAGTGGACTGATCTTCGCGATGAACCTGAGCAGAAATCAAAACCGAAGCCGACCTCATTGGACCTGGCGCAGCACCAGGCACTGTTCCCACGGATGTTGAGCAAGCAACCGGACTCGAGCGTCTCGAAATCTTAGGCAAGATGCAGGGAATTGATGTTTTCGACATGAAGCCTTTGGATGCTTCTCGCAAAGGTACAATTGCCCCCAAAAAGTCAGACCACTTTTTTCCCAATTGCAGAACGGAAGATAGCTAATGAATGATGGTTTGTGATATGTAGGCACGCTCGATAACCCAATTATAGTCAAGTCTTTTGGAGATGAGCAGTATGCCGGTTGTACTGGATATCCTGCCGATTCTCACGTTACTATTTGGCTTACGGTACATATTCCTTTCTCCTTCCCCACCCCGTTGCGCTTACTTACCCGCCCTACTTCCCACAACACACCCCTTCCAAGTCCCACTCTCATTTCTCAATTTGCTAAATCTCCTCTTTCAGATGTCCCGCGACCGCCCCGTCGAACGCTGCCCAGAATGCGGAAATGTACTCAAGATGGAATATATTGGCCCCGCGGAAGATGCTCACCACCATGGACATGAGGGACATGGACATGGCGATGGAGTTCACAATGTTGATGGAGAGCCAAAGACGTTCGCTGATTTCGTGCGTCCCGAATATCGATAGATTAATAAGCTCGCATTGATAGTCCGTGACGGAAGGAAGGTTAGCGTAGATAGTGGATTTCTAGGGAATTGTAAAATAAGAGTCAATGAGAGAGAAGTTTCCCTTAATACCGTATTCCTGAATACTCAGTTGTTTTAACATGCACATGAGTCACGTTACTGCTACGAACAATTAATTTGGCGACTTGCATCGATTATTCTAAGAGCCTAGTCGCGGACTTTCCCCCTCCCTAATATCTGTTTCAAGTACAGGTTTTGTCCCCATTCGCCCCTCTATCAAGAAGAGTCCTTAAGACTCAAAGTTCATTTCGAAATCAATCGCTAACCTCCAGTTATGCACCTTTTATTCCGGGGGAATCGTAAAATCATCGGTCGTGGTGTTTTGGGTTGTGTCATTAAAAATTCAGAAAGGGGCCGAGTCCTGGCCGAGAGAGTACCAGAAGGGCTGGGTATGAAGTTGCCGTTGGGTACTAAGGGCCAGGATGAATTAGAGAGTTCTGTGCAGAAGACAGAAGAACTTTTAAATTGGGGAATGAAAACCCCGAATAAGAGAAGGGTTCAAAATCCTTTCTTTTGGGTCGAGTACACACAAATGTAAGAAAGCTGATTAGGGAAGTGGCTATGAGATTGAAGCTGGTTTGCGATTTGCCTTATCGCGGTCGTTGGGGCTGCTATCCTCAAGCTTGTCGTCATCTGGCTTGTGATCATCTAAACTGTCATCATCCGAGTGAGAAGAAGTACCGTCTTCAATCCGCATGAGAGCTCTCGACGTAAGACTAGGAGTAACCAGTGTAGTGCTGCTACGATTGTCGGCTTCGTTTTCGCTGACCTCCTCGCTTGGGGTTGCCCCTCCATCATTTCCAGAGCTGGAGGGTCGATCCATTGCAGCTTTCCGAAGAGCATCTGCCCGAGCTACCGCATGATATGCTTGCTCAGCTGCGCGCTCAGCTCGAATCTGCTTTTTCCACATATTGGCGTATCTTCCCTTTTTAGCAAGGAGTTCTTGATGTGTACCAGCTTCAGCGACCTGTCCCGCATGGAGGACGAGGATTTGGTCTGCATTGGTGATCGTAGATAGTCGATGGCTAGAGAATGTTAATGAAAAATCGACAAGGAAAAAAAATAAAGATGGGCGAAAAATACGACCAGGAAGGGGGAGCTTACGCAATCACAAGCATGGTCCGACCCTCGGACAATGTCCTCAACGCCTCTTGAATGTGCTGCTCAGTATCGGAATCCAATGCGGCAGTGGCTTCGTCCAACATAATGATACGGGGGTTCTTGATAATAGTTCGTGCAATAGCTACTCGTTGCTTCTCGCCGCCACTAAGTCTGAGACCACGCTCGCCAACTTTAGTCTCGTACCCATCTGGAAAAGCCATAATCTTATCGTGAATTGATGCTGCCCGACATGCGTTATAGATGTCTTCATCGGTGGCATCCTGGTTGGCGTATCGGAGATTGTACATGAGTGTCTCGTTGAATAGAATTGTGTCTTGCGGCACAACACCAATGTGGCGTCGAAGCGAGTCGATGGTAACATCCTTGATGTCATGGCCGTCGACCTGAATGCTTCCGTCCTGTGTATTATAAAATCGGAAGAGGAGTCGAAAGACAGTTGATTTGCCTCCTCCGGATTCTCCTACAAATGCAGTTGTGGTACCAGGGCGACATGTAAAGGTCAGGTTCTCCAATGCAGGCTTGCGTTGGTCGTATGAGAATTTGACATTTTGAAAACGTATCTGGCCCTCACAAGCCGGCATTGGCTTTGCTTCGGGTAAGTCGGTCACGCTTGGCTTTTCCTTGAACAGCTCTAGAAGACGCTCGCCACTGATCATTGCATTCTGCATGCTGCGATAGAAGGAGCCGAAGAAATTTAGCGGCTGTTGTAACTGACCCATGTAAGTAACTAGGGTTACAAAGTCTCCAACCTTTCGTTGCCTCGTCGTGACTTGATATGCAGCGATGAACGAAGTCACCAGAAGGCCTGCCATGAAAACCATGTTCTGACTGATGTTCAATATATTTAGTGATATCGTCACCTTGAATTCCATCTTTTGAAAAGCTATAACGGCCTGTCGATATCGATTAAATTCGTATACCTCCGCATTGAAATATTTGACCGTCTCGTATGAAGTCAGGGAATCGTTTTTGACAGCATCTTCCTCGCGGGAAAGATTTTGCATAGCACGACGCTGCTCGGAGCGCCACTGTGCCATTCGGATGGTCAAATAGAGATAGGCGAAAGTGACGATGCCGACAACGAGTGCGTAGTATGCGTCGAAAGCTAAGGCAAAGTAGCCAATTGCTACCCCAAGATCAAAGATCATGGGGAGGACTTGGAAAGTCACCTGCTCGAGAAAGTTGTTTATTGCGTTACCTTTGCTAAGCGCCGAGAGAACTTCGCCAGTACGCTTACCAAGGTGGAATTCCAAGCTAAGGCCATGGACATGCTCGAAGGAAGCTGTAGTTAATGCCTGGTAGGAGTATTGTGAAATAGGAATCCAGAGGACAGATCTGGCAGCCCCAAGAATACCAGAACTTCCCTGAAGAAATTTGAACATGATGAGGAGGGATATTGCTAGCCATGGCATCCGAGTTTCCTCGCCATTCTCACCCGAGAGCTGATCAGTAACTCTTCCCACCTGTAGAGGTACCGCAATATTCACAATTCTCTGCATCACTACCAGAAGAAAGCACAGCACAACAATGACCTGAAGCCGGAAAGACTTGCTTGGCCAAAGGTAGGGAAAGAATAGAGAGTATCCTTTCAGATACTCCCACCATGTCTTGGTTGACGCCGTGGTAGGTTTATAGAAAGCAGGGACTTCATCCTTCACGAGATCTGGGTGTCCATGGGTGGATCCTGGGGTTGAACCGTTCTGGATTGAACCATTCCCGATGACGTGTCCGTTGTCGTTTGCTTGGCCATTGAGTAGAAGTGGTGCGTTTTCATCAAGTTCGCTACTGCCGCGTCGACTGCTGACTCTGCTCTTATAAGAGCGTTCTAGTGAAAAGAAAATGTAGAACGCAACAACGAAGCATAGAAGAATCACTCTGCTCGCATCGAGACAGAGCTCAATGATCTCCCATTCGTCTGCTGTTCTTTCAAACGTATTTTCCTCGTTCCAGTGATGGCCTGGGCTGTAAAATGATATCGAGGCCCCAAGGAGTATGATTTCGCCAATTAAGGCAATGGCCCAGGTAGTCTGGTGTACGATGGATGGCGAAGGAGTGGTGTCCACGAGTGAGATGAGAAAAACACTGTAAAAAAATAGAGAGGCGCAAATGTATATCTGCAGATGCCTACGGTCAGTACATATATGGCAGAAATGGTGTAACCCATTGGGTATTGCTTACAGCAGTAGCTTCGCCACACCACCAGGAAGTTTCACGTTCGGCGAGGGCGTGTACGACAATATTGATGGCATTCCCAAGAAAGGTGCCAAGAATCCCAGCCGAAAGCCAGAGAAAGACGAGTTTCCGGTTCGGACTGAAGTCTTGAAGTCGTTTCCGTCGCTCCCGTTCCTCTCGAATTTTGCGCATAGATCGTGGTAATGGCTTCCCCCCTGGACCCGTAAGCTGCGGTTCGGCAGACTCAGTGGATGGCTCAGCGGTCACAATGCTGTGTATGGTGAACGCAGCGAGGAACACAAGGGTGACCACCCATGGGTAGTTGAAGTGGAGGACATCCAGCAGTGTGGTACTTGTGCTTCCGCCGGTATCACTGCCATTGGTGTGGTTGTTGTATGCCCCAAGAGTCGAGCTCAGCTCGATGTGTTCAAATGCCATTACAACCTAGCTGTAGATAATTGGCACAACTTTCCTCCTTCCCTCGTCAATATTCCAACTCGTAGGGCAATCGTGTACATGCCATTCGACCAAATCGAATTTAAATATAGAGAGATCTAGGATGGATCTTGGGGGTTTCGGGTTAAGAGCAGAAGAGGTTGTTGCCACCTGGGAGTCACAAGGCCGTTCCGTTAGCAATCGGGTTCACACAGATAACTGGACTGAGCAAAAGCTGAGGAATTGCGCCTGTGACTCAATTGGCTTATGGCTGCCTTACTGTGCCAATGGGGTGGCGGCGGCGGAAGAGCATAGGGAGGAAGGAGTCGAAGGGGACGAGATAGATGGAGGTGGGAAATAATATACCTGGAAGAGAGAGCCGCTGGGTTTGATTCCGACCTCAATGGCTTGGCTTGGCTTTTTTTCCGCTCTGTCCTGTCCTGTTCTGCTCTGTATGGGAGGACGGAACGAGCCCAGTCTGGGCAATGGACTAAACAGGAAAAGGTTTGCAGGACCTGCAGACAGCAAGCCAAAGGCGAGTAGAACTGTGGTCAGGCAGAGAGTAAGGTAAGGCAAAGGTCAAGGTGAGAGACATTCATATGCAATGCCATGCGATGCGATGCGATGCAGTGAATAGTGGAAGGGACAAGGGGGGGGGGAGATATCGTAGGACCAGTTTTGGATACGGACGAACGAAGAGGTGACGGCTT
Source organism: Chlorencoelia australis (assembly GCA_003988815.1). Classification (NCBI taxonomy): domain Eukaryota; kingdom Fungi; phylum Ascomycota; class Leotiomycetes; order Helotiales; family Cenangiaceae; genus Chlorencoelia; species Chlorencoelia australis. Next base: position 46,056 of record QYAN01000033.1, read on the forward strand.
GTAGTCGAACGGGTCGAGTGGGAGAGGAGAGGAGGCCTCAAGAGGGTGTGTTTTTTTTGGCTTTTTTTTTCCTTCTTCTTCTTCTTCTTCTCTCTCCTGTCCCAATATTCCAACACAGTCCAGTCCAACCCGATTTCGACAGGCTTCAACACTCCACCTCTCAATAAGGTATTGCGTTGCCTCTTCTGCCTGACCTTGGGTTGGTCGTCGTGTTCGAGGCCTCTGGTGTTATTTGCGTGTATGCTGCCACCACACGCTTGCGGATGGTATGGTGTTGGGGGTGTAGTATTGGGGGGTGTCGTCGTAGTTCGGGAATGGCAGCTAGTTGATTTGGGATCCCGCAGACCGCCCTTGTCACTTCTCCAATGGATGGTAGACGATATTCGGAATCAATTGGAGTCGCAAATCCATCCTTCGAACCCCATCTCCAAAAAGTCCCATTCCACTTTGGGCCTGGCCTGGGTCTGTTCTTTTTACACAGCCTGGCCTGCTTCTGCTCGGATTCTGCACGGCTTAGCAACACACTAGCACGCTTCTGCTATATGATATGCACGCTTACTTTACCACGACCATATCCCGATCACAACTTCTACAGAACATCCCGCGATGGTGGGCTCATGGGCTCATTGGCTGACTGGCTGACCGTCAGGGAGCACATCCTGAGGTGCTGCTCCGTCCTGGCTGCGCATGCTCACCGGGTCGCTGGAACGCACCAAAGTCATCGCACGTCACACTACCCTTACAGCTTCCATGCTTCTCTTTCCTGCATACACAATCACTCTCACGCGCATCTCCAACACACGATGTGGTATCCGCACATAATACCCATAATCCCTCAGCACACGATATTACACCTCCTTTTCCCACTAGGAAGCCATTCCCTCCATTTAAGAGCCCAAAGCTGCTGCCGTCTTGGTCCGGAGGAATGTTTCTAACAGAGGCGCCGCTAGTGGCCATATCTATCCTGGAAATGCGTTGACATGTTTTGTAATTACCTAGTACTGATCCTTTGAAGCATTGAGCTTCCAATATCCCTTTGTTCTTTCAGCCGTGGAGCTCTGAACGTTTCCCACTGATGCCCAATTGGGTTTTGTTCAGGCCAATCCTTTCCTCACCTCACTCTTTAGTGGCCCAATCGACCGCCAAAACCGACACAACAATGCGAATCAAAGCCGACTTTGGGGTGAGCAATGATTGACGTCTTATTGACGCCTTCCCTCCCTTCCCAGCTGTCGACGACGGGTAGTACGGCGGCACATCAACGAGACGAGACACAGGCCGTCAGACATCATACATGAATTAACACGTGGTTGCCGTGGCCAAGGTCTTGATGCGAGTAAGCAGTGACCATCCAACCATACCGCCAGACGTTAAAGACAGATTTGGCAAGGCTTCAAAAATCTCCGGGGAACTGCTTTCCCTTGCCGTGGTACAAATACTCGACCTATCGAGAAACAATATGACTCCGGGAAAGCTTCACGCTGCTCACCATGCACTTCCTCCCCCAGACCAGTCTCAAGCGTCACGGCAAGCCACTTCGACTCTTTACTCCACTTCGGGAATGGACTCAGAGAAGCGTCAGCTCAGATTGGACCTTCAGCAGCCGTCGGTCCGACCTCGCAAGGCTGCTGCTTTCAGCATCGACTCCCGGCCGGCGGTGAGGGAGATATCAATTCTCAATTGCATGTACGCATGTACTCCTGCGACTCACCTTTGCCCGTGGACCAAAGAGCTTCGTGGAGAAACGAAGCCGTTTCTTCGATTCTGTGTTGTTCAAGAGAATGCATACGGGATAAATCAAATGCATATATCCTGCCATGCATTCAGGCCTTGCGGTCTTATTAACAATGACGGGACGAACTCTTTCAATCCTAAAAGGACCAAGAAGGCAAGTCACTTACGATTGGGAGAACATTGCTGACTCGCATACTGGTATTGTTTTTCATCATTGGGCTGTGGTTGCAAGTGTGTACCAAACCCAGATTTGATGAAAGCGGTACATGCTTTCAAGCAGTTTCAACTCTCCTACAATCGATATCTCTTGTTTTTCTCGTTCTATCAAATGGTCGAGTAGCCTTAGGCGGGTGTTGAACTCCCAATTGTTGCGAGCTCGATTGCGTGCAGAAGATCGATGCCATGCAACGCAACTCACACGCAGTATCTACATCGGCAGGTTCCACAATTCCCAACAACAAACAGTATGGGGTGAGGCGCGGGGGAGACGGGGGCTCGTAGACGGTCACCGGGATGGAAGAAAGGCATTCATCCGCGCCAACAAATGCAATAAATGAATCTTAAGGTCTTTACCATAACAATGGCTCACGATTTTCACAAAGACACCAACACCTATTTGGTACAAAGTTTCAAACTCCGAAGCTGTCCAATATTGATAACCTCAGCTACCCGCCATTCCGACATCGTCGACAGCATCCTATTGCATTTACCCTAGGCATTCAGCCAGTGAACTCGGCGGTTGAAAAGGTACTACACGGCCAAGTACCATGAAGGCTTCTGCTGCGCACACGGACTATTGCCATTGTTAGCTTATGTCCGAAATCATTCGAGTGGGATTCCATCGGAGTTCCAACAACTTCATGGAGGGGCAATTGTCGATCTTAGCTGGATAGGGAGGACCCTTCTGATATGGTTATGTTCAAAGATCCGGAGGTGCCTTGATAGGTCCTTCTCAAAAGCTCTCGTCTAAAGGGTTGCTAGAACCGTTTCCAATGTTTCAACAACGTGAGGTAGCTCACATTGACATTTCAAGGAGCTAGGAAAGCGACTTCAGTCCAGGCAAACGAGGTATAGTCCTACGTTACGTATCACACCTCCGCCTTTATCTTTCCACCAAATCTCCTACAACATGTACACACTATGGTTAGTGTTCAAATCCAATAGAAGCTCTTACCAAGACCACTGGGAAACCTTTCCCAAAACAATATCAACAAACATTCCAATCCCTGAATTAAGAGCTTTCTAAAACTTAAAGACCCGGCGAGGTAAACGAGCATGCCCAAAGCGTTATCGAGCCCTAGATAATCCCTCAATTCAGCATATAAGTTCTTAGGATCAGTAGTCCTATACCGCAAGGCACATATAGGGTAATGCTAATGTAGAGCCACAGAAGGATTCACAAGCCAATATTAACAGCTTTTTACCCGTATGACAGTTAATTTAACATCCGACTTATCTCTCGTAGAGTACCTACCTATGTCGCAATGCATCTCATTCCACTTCCGTTGATGCCCGAACCAAACTTCTCCCCATCAACCATCATCACCCCTGATTGAAAACCCTCGGCTCTTAGGACCGGAAATCGAATCCGGCTTTAACCTTGTAGGTATGTTAAGGTATTTACCTAAATTAATTAAAAGTCCAATACAACTTATAGCAAGTACTCGCAATGCATAGACAAATCGTCACACCCATTCATCACCTACCTGCCTCTGACTAAGCTTCGGGTTCTGCTAGGATTCTTTCAAGATTATTGTATAATTAGTTGGCCACTCAAAACACTTTGTTTCAATATTCTCAATAAGGCTCTTCCACGAAGCCAAGACCTCTCTCACAGCCCAACATCATATCAAACACATTTCACATAGGTCATAAGACTCAACCATCTAGACTTTACATACTCATGCTCATCCAGCTTTCAAGTAACTAGCTGTCTAACTAGCTTTATCCAAATAAACCCATGCCATCCATCCATCACCACCACAACCAAAAAAAAAAAAACACCCCGTCCCATGCCATTCCATGTTATGTCATGCCACCACCCCATCAATCGATCAATACAAGAAAAATATTTATAAAAACGACTGTGCAATGACTGTCCTCCAACTTTCGTTTGTATCAAATTTGCTCCTGATCAAACAAGTCAGGTTCAAAACAAGTCTAGACCAGCCGCCAACAAAAGGAGGTGGCGTAATAACCACAATAGCTGGTCATGGTAGTCGAAAAATGATGTATCATCGCCGAGGACCCTTCCACTTCGCGAATCTAGATCGTGTCCTGCTCCGTGAAACATGAAATCGTGGCTTTATTCTCCGCACACCCCTCCCTTCCCCCCCTTCCCCCGCATAACCTTACCGATAGATCATCTTTTTTCTGTCGTCTCTAGCGTTACTTATCCATATCTTGCCATCCGATTCTCATCCCCAACCATGCATCGTCAGGAAGAGCCAATCTAGATTTCTCATTCTGATCCCCAAGCCTGATTCCGATGTTTCCGATTTTCGGCATTCCATGACCCCATTATTCGGTTTGGCTTGCCTGCTTCACAGAGATTTTCTATTCGTCAAGGGATCCATTGACAGCAACTTCCCATTGCCGTTCCCATTTACCAGTTCACCGTTAATTAAAACCTGCGGCCCATTCTTGTATATTTTTTCTTCTCCCTGCCGAGCCAAGGCATCTGATCTCTGTTCTTCCGCCAATTCATTCTCGTCATTATCACTTCTTTCATCCTCCGCCACATTCAAGAACACAAATCTATACGCAATCCTGATGATATAATATAACCAGAATAAGTTCAAGCCTTGAAGAGCAGTGAGCAAAGCGGTGGAAATGTAGTGTGAGATGGGCGATTTATATTGTTCGGCAGCCCAGTCTAGTTCATAGGGCCCAACAGTTTTGAATTCGTGGAATTCGGACCACAAGATGCGAAGGTTGAGGTAGTGGCGGAGGTAGATCCAGGCGCAAATGAAGAAACCGAAGTAAGGACCTACAAATGGGTGATCGAGGTAATTGAGGGTTTTGGAGGTCTGTATGAAACTTTCAGCAGGGGTCAATTTAAAGAGAATGTAACGGGGGCTTACGGCGAGGAAGAAATCACTTATATCATGAGTGATGAACACCCCCAAACCCATATATGTGAAGTGAAACAGATAACTCAATCCAATGAGCCATAAGGTAACCATATGATGACCCACCAATTCTTTGAAATCCTTTCTCGGTTTCTCCATTCCTAAACATAGTACTATAGCTTGTTGAGCCCAGTATGCTGCTTGGAACAAGTAGTAAAGCTTGAATTCAGCTTGATGCGTCTTATGCGGGAATCCCTCATACATGCCCTTTGTATCAAAATACCATACTGGTGTCCGGCTCATCACGTACAATCCACATGGACCCAACACTCCGAAATATATTGCAGTGTACATTTGCTCCATAAAGCGGAATTGCTTAGCCCTGCTTTTCAAACCGCTACGGCGGGCCAATGGCCGCAGGAATTTTTGCATGATGAATTCGCGGGTAAAGGATAAGACAACGATGTAGAAGAGCACGAATGTGAAATCCCACCAGCCTTTGCCATATTGAATAGGTGTGCCTGGAGGATCGTCGGCTACGAGGGGTATAGGATATGAGAGGAATATGAAGTGGTGGATTGGATTCGATTCCGAGGGGTTGACGGCGTATGCTAAAAGAAATGTAGCTATGATGGTGAGAGGTATTAACCACGTATGTTTGAATGCGTATCTCTTGTATTGTTGAAGAAGTGTCTTTGCTTTTCGTCGTTTCGAAAAGGGGTTTTTGCGGTCCTGCTCATTCTGTGCCTGAGCTTCTTGGTCAAGATGGATCTTCGAGTGAGTGCTGAATACTTTCTTGACTGACCTTGATCGCCGCGGATGACAGCGGCCTTACGTCGACTGTTGCAAAAGCCGGCGCACCTGTATCCCCGGCTCTTATCTCTCCCCCCAATCCACTAGATCTCCTTCGAGTCCTCAGATTCTCACTACTATTCGGTCCTGCAAAGGGTGTTAATTTATCCTTCGAGGAGGACGTTGCAAGTAGCGGAAAGGCCTCGGTAGGCATATTTGGAGGTGAGATTCGATGGTGACGCAGATTGAGAGGAAGAAGCACCCGGAAGCTGAGGAAGTTTTGTTTCAGTCCAATGCTTGATATGGCGCACAATGGGATGGAATATAACATGCACAAGCAACGCTCAGTACTTTAATATTATCAGCCTTCAAGCGCCGAGGGATGGGATTGATGTAAAATTTATTCAAACCCTTGTCGACTGCGAATTTCGAGAGCCCATGCATTTCCACGCTAAATCTTTCCGGGGGGGCTCTTACTCAAATTTGAGCAACCACATCATAGAGGTTGGAAATTATTTTAAGAAATATTCTGGGATGAAAATGCAGCTGAAAGAGGATGAGTTGAGTACGTTTTGATTTAATGAGGTTATTCCAGGAGAGCGAGGCTGATTCTAAACGGGAGTATGGTCGGATTAAGAATGGTGATTTTGTAGAGTATGGAAAGGAAAGGGCCTTTTACCCGGGTTCTTTCACATTCAACCATATAGATCTAAAGTATTATCATGTTAACTGTTGTTATCTGCGATTCGTGCAGTTTCCGTCATATGTACAATAAAAGAATATCTTTCCTCCTATTTTCAACATACTGCCCATCCTTTAGGCTGCAACGCCTGATATGATCCTTCCCCCAGATGGCAGCCGCCCCATGTTTTCCTATCCAAATATGCATTTGTACAGTTCCCCAACGCCACGCTAAAATTCAGAACCACCCTTCTTAAACCCAGCCAAAGAAATCTCAATCGTCGTTTCTACGCCGTCGAGGAGGAGCTGGTATTGAGATGATAGGGAGCTCATCCACGACAGATATAGAACTTAGTGTTTGGCTTCCTATCCTCCGGTCTTGCTGTACAGGAGTGACAAACGATATGCTACCCCGATGAGTAATAGAACTTTGACTAAGCACATCTGGTGTATAGAGATCACTAGTCCTAGATGGTTGGGATAATGGTTCGATTTCGCCATGAGATTCTGTCCTACCCAGAGCTGTGTTAGAGGAAGCTCCGGTAGTATCAGCGTTCCACGCTATTTCCTCGAGATTGCGTCTTCGACTGGGAGCCGGTATAACAGTGAGGGGAAGGGGTTCAACATCAACATTTGGTCGAGTCCTCTCTCGGAACTTCTCGGCTTGGGTAGCAGCGAAGTCTTCAAGCCGAGCCCGAATATCCCAAATGTTTAAAACCCTATGACTACTGGGCGGTGGTGAAGTTTTCACAGTATGCGCCGAAACCTCCAGTGGAGGATCTTGAAGCCTCTTATGAAATGGGTTGATCTTTGCCAAAGTCTGCCAAGCCTTTGAACTTTGATCGGGGTCAATGGTACCGAGCTCTTCTGCCGTTTGCTCGACGACCACAGATTTATTGGTTCTTTCCTGACGTAAACTCTCAGAGCTTGTTGCTGTGCTATTGCTTCTCGACACGCCTGCTGGTTCAGTTGTCCCCAAAACGTTTGGCGTTGCTTCGCTAATTGGATGATACCGAATGGCGTATAGAGTACTCTCTGCACTAGCTGTATCCGTTCTACTAACTGGCGTTGCTGCAGGAGGAGGTCGAGCAAGCCAAAGAGGTATGTGTAGATTCTTCTTAGGGCGCCGACTGTCTTCCCTTCTTCCAGCCTCAACGTCTTGGTCGGTGTGTGGTCTATATCGGCTCGCTATACCAGTAACTGCTGGCCATGATATCCCGATACCTGAAGCCATCCCACCTCCACCATTACTGTTACCTTTGCGGCCTGAAGTCCAAACAGAATCAGATGATGGCGTGACATCTAGCATTTCATCTCCGTCGAAAATCTCTCTTCCCAGGACACCATCTTTCTTGTCATTCCTTTCTAATGCTTCAATCCTTTCAACCCATTCCCAGACGACTACACTTGCCGCTGCTGCACCAACCCAGCGCACATAATCGCCCCATGCAGCAAGATTAGGCTTAGAGATGTCTAGAACGAAAAAGACTACCGGAACTAAAACCGCAACCAACGACAATAAAGCAACAAGACATTGATTGCGCATTTGAGAATGATAAAATGCATATTGTTTCTTCGATACAGCATAATATATAACCCATGCAGAATATAAAAGGCTAAGAGCAAGTTGAAAGAGGTAGCTTAGTGCAGGAATTGCATCGACAAAATTATGAGGCCTCACAATGCCCTGGTAAACGAAGTTGTTGAGAATGGTGAACAAGACATCCAAGGTAATTAGCGCAAAGGCTGTCCACTTAATGATAACCTTTTCCCTTTGCCGGGGAAAAAGTCTTATCAAAGTCTGGGCTTGGGCGAGCCAGAGAAAGGTGTCGGATATGACGCGAATGAGCTTCAATTCCATGCCATCTTCCACTTGAGTTTGCAATGCAAGGGCATTCATATATCCAGATTCATATTGTGCTTCAGCCACTTTAAATGTATCCGCAGTGGCGATTGTTAGAGATATCGCGACTGTCAAAGCCGCAACTTTTTGCAACCAAGGTCGTCCGCCAATCCCAATACCCGCGTCGCTGCCAGAAGGTCCATTTGTAAAGCCCCGCCGTCCCAAAACCACAGCACCCTCATGCAAGAATGTTCTTGGAGTGATCAAAAGCATGATAACAAGCATGTAAGAGATCACCGTCGTAGCAGCCAGGGCATAACATTGAGGTAGAGTCGAGGCGAAGAATGGGTCGCGGAGATCGGACATTGTCGTGGGAACGCCAGCATTTGTGACAATTATATTCGGTGATCCAGTGCATTCGGGGCTGAACAGGGCATCGACTGTAAGGGTCAATACAGAGGAAGCTGCGAGATTCAACACGCCATTCGATGGAAGAGTAAACGGGGTGCAGTGGGGCGTATCCAAGGTAGTCGTCGTAGGTCTCGCGTTGATAAGCTGCCTTTCATTGACAAGCCTTATGAGTTCCATTTTGATATCGTCAGCGGCCCTGCCGCTCTGGGTGAAGATTCCTTCAGTACGAGCGGGGAGACTGCATTATCTGTTCGTTCCGAGGTATAAGTATGGGATAGTGGTAAGCAACCCGATATGTCGCAAAACACACCAATAGAATGCGATATTGAGAACAGTCGAGAGATTGGTCTTAGGATTCGATTGTCAAGACGGCATTCACATAGAGATGTGGAGGTTGCTTATTCTTAGAAGTGCGGGTCGTCGGGTTCAAGTTTCGCGCTTATCGCAGAGATAGGCGCGATGGTCATCGACTCCGGAATACCAAGTATACAAGTCAACAAACACAGTTTCTTTTGGTAGATGAATGTAGAATAAATCGACATATAAGTCACACATCTGTTATCGAATAATCTTTATTGCTTCGAAAGTTCTCATTGATGAAACCCGCAAAAAATTCGCTGTTCCTTCTTATGCATGGCACAGGCATCGTCTAAAGGCTGATTTATGTAGGCAAAACTGCAAACCAAGTTGCCTTTTTTGGATAATAAACAACACCCAGGTTATGCTTCCTCGGCTGTATTGCATTGTAAAGTTGGAGAGTCATCCAGAAGCATGACTATCCAAGCTCAACGCCAGCCTCCCTCTCCAGAAAAGAACTTCATTCAAGTTCTCGCACATACTATAGGCCAGATTAAATGGATTCTCTCACGAGCCCGTCGAAGAATTTGATGGTTTCCTCTCCTCCTTGGAGGCCAGTCTCTTAAGCTGTGGACCGGCTGTTCAATGTTCCAGAATAAGGCAGTGAATCTTGTATTCTGTATAGAAAAGCTGAAAGGCAACTTCCAACTCCCGACGGAATCATAAGGTTGGAGAAGATAAAACAGCTATTCTGATGTATATTCATATAGCTTTGCACCTATCATAACCTCGATACTTCAAATCCGCAAACATTATGAACTCTTCGATCAATCAACAATAAGTATCCTGGTACAGCCATAACTTCTCAGTCAGAAATCTTTCTTCCCAGGTATTTCTCAGGCCCGCCAGTCCAAACTGTACTTTGTCAAAGGTGGCGAGATATCAATCCATCTAGATTCAATCCATCATTGTTTCGAAACACCATTAAGATCTCGCTAACGTAGCTTCTATTCTCCTCCTTGCGCCTATATAGCTCTATCTCCTTCTCACTGAAGCTTACAGGACATCAACCAGCACTTGGGCAAAGGTCTTCCCATCTCGGTGATTCCGAGAAGCGCTCGAAAAAGGAAGAACATCGAAACTTTCCCATAAGCCGTGGACGATTCGCGTTGGTTGTGTTCGTACATCGTCTCGTAATGATAATGCGGCCCAATGTCTTGAGTTTTATTGTGTATGATTGCAAGATAACATTTATGCAGTTGTTCGCTCTTTATAAGATTGTCGATCATCTCCTTTTTGTCTTGATCAAGGCTGTCGTGGTTCTCTAGGCGAAGAATAGTGTTCCGCAAGTTCGAGGCAAGTTTGGACTCTGACTTCAATTCGCCTTGTACAAGTCCATTACATCTTAAACTCGAGAGTTCGAGTCGGATTTGCGAGTTCATATTAAATTTAAGGATATATTTTCGGGGTGGCTAAAAACAGCATATTTTTACCAAAGTCTAGACGTTTAAAACTCTGGCTATATAATAACGTTTTCTAGATTAATATCTTTAATACTTATCTCTTTAGATTTATATATATGTAAGATATAAGAAGTTATAGTACCTCTCTATTACCCCGCTATACCCCTCGAAATAGCTAACCTCCCCCTCTTTACGTTACTAGCTCTTTATATATTACTTATAGCGACATGATGCTATTATTACTATATTATTACTATAGACTCAAGTCCAACTTGGACTCCCGAGTTGAGTTAAACTTTTCTCGTAAAGTAGTCGAGTCGAGTCCAATTCCATCAAATATATAGGGAAGTCCGGACCCGCCTTGGACTTGCGGAACACTACCCAAGTCAATTCTTTAAAGATAGGCTCTTTATGCCTAAACATTGTTGGAATGCCACATTGGTATAATTTAGTGTCGGCGAACACAATGTTAAGATGGAGGTCTGAATGCCACAATGCGTATCGTCAGGAGGCACCATCGCTAGTATGAATTGTAAGAGGTCGAGCATTTCTTTAAGCTACCAAGGCTCTGTAAGATAACAAGCATAGTACATCCGTGGCCGAGACTATGAGTCGAGTATTACTACTTTAGGAAGAGGCATTTGACGCCTCAACGTCTGCGTTTTTGACATTTGTTTTCCAAATTAACCGAAAGGCGGAGGAGCTAAGGACTTATATGTTCTTTGATGGACTTCATTTAATTCTTGCCCTTTGCTTCAATAAGCTCAGTATGCCCATTTTCTGCGTCAGGTCAGCAAAGGGCAATTATGAAGCACTTTGGAAAGATCAACATGGTCCTCAACTCATATCTATATCAGCCCGTGTACCCCGTCATAGTCCAGGGCTCCGAGGGTGGTCCTAACGTGAAACGCTAGAATACTAAATGGGATGGTAGAGGGGTGATTACCAAGGAGTCGTCCTTGGGAAAATCTTCCCTGAAATTGATGTACCCTAATTTCGAGAACTGTGTGGACATAAGCTTATGCTCATCTCCACAACTTGCTCTATAATATAGCATCTAAGTTATATTAGCTATTCGGTCTAGTCTTGCTAGACTTTCTCAAGAGGCTTGCCTAAGCCTTCTCTTCAAATATGCATTCCGCTCCTGCTAGATTATTCTAATCAGCAGTAGGTAATTATCTAAGGAGTTAGGAATTTTTTAAATCTTCACGTAGTTAATTATTTGAGTTAAGTTCCTGTCTTATGATCTTTAAAAATCAACTACTTACAAATTCACGTGTAGTAGTTTCTGATGCAATTGTAAAAAGATACGCTTTGTTGTTCAACCCTTCTTTACGCTTAAGGACTTCCGTGACTGTGATTAGAATCAGTCACGAAGCTGATAGGAGTTAATCGTTGGACCGAAGTACAATAGCGGGGACGGTTTCTAGATACAGTTGCAGCATTCAGGGACTTTTCAAGGTCGAATTTGAGATACCTCCCCGCTAGGCGATGGGTTTCATTGTATCTCTGTTAAAATTAGCGCACTTTCTATCTAGAAGGTTTGAGTATGAGGGAAACACCCGGCGCCGGCCCGTGCATCTATATAAGTCCTCTTCAGAGATATCTTGCACTGAAAAAATCAAAGCTTGAACAAGTTTCATGACTTTACTATCACATACTAAAACCATAGCGTAGCTAGCACTCCATCTATGTAAAATTCCTAGCGATTGATTTCCTGGATGGCCGAATAAATTGATGAGCAATTACTTTATGATTCTAATCAGATATAGCATAAAATTTTCTATATATTCGAAAATGTAAAGCTAAAAAGAAGAACTTAAAAGGTTTACATGAGAGAAGGCATTAGGGGATAAAGGCTTTAGTAGATCCCTGAAGGAGTTAGGTGTTCGCCACGCGATTTTCACTTAGTAAGGGTATAAAGAGAAAAGCCTTAAATTTTAATGATATCTCGTATTATGCTGCCTGTTAAGCGGTAATAAAACGAAAGCTTAAACTATAATGTGAGACGGCTAGAAGTCATCAGGTTATGCTACCCATGGAGGTGTAGCACCCAGGACATGACCCCTATTTTGTAGCTATAAAGGAGGGGCTTATCCCCTCCTTCGCCAGACAGGCACTTAGGATATTATTTCTCCTACATACTCTTTTGATTAGTTCTCTTGGTTTGCAGGCTTCTTATGCTATCGCGACTTGAGGTCCCGCGTCTACCTCGGATGTCTCACTCTTTCACAATAAATTTAAATTTTTAGCAAAATTTTATACTCATGTATATGCATAGTTTTTTACAGTAGAGTAATTAAGTAATAAGAGGCATAAGAGGATTATTTAAATTAAAACCGTCCTAGCTGCCTTAGCGCTTTATTCCTTTTAGAGCCTCAGGTAGCCGTATGCGCCGCCAACCTTAATTCAACTGCCTTCACTAAGCTCTAACAAACCACTACTAAAAGTCTGCCAGATTTGAGAGCCTACTTTCGATTCTCTTGGCTCCTTGACAGGGAAATAGGCTGAAATCTAGATATCAAGAGGTATTTATACTCTAGAAAACAGGTGAGTACATGCGGATATTGTCTTTTCAAGATGTGAAACATAGGCGGCTAATATAAATGACACATTTTATCGTAGGCCAACAAGACTACTCACGAAATGCGCCTATGATAGGAGAAAGGCCGCTAAACTAGCGGGATCCGAGCATACATTACCAGATCACTCAATCAATCTATCAGCCCTACCGTAAAGATCTTATTATATAATATATATAAAAAGGAATTTTATATAGTCTAAGCCTTTTCCTTTCTAACAATACTAAACCAATCGATCACTTACTCGTCCACAACGTCACGATCACCCATCGCACCCTTTTCAAGTTTAATATCAACATTGACATCAAACCCGCTCAGAATGGAAACCAGTCTCAAAGGCCAGTAAGCAACACAACTAACGAGATAGTTCTCGAGCAACCAGTCCCGGTTGCACAACTTTAGCTCACTTTGCACAAGAGCAACAACGATACGATCCGACATTTCGTTCACCCAAAACCCAATTAAACAGGCACAGTTATCGCAAGATTCAGTTGTCGTAGCCCAAAGGCAAGCCCGGCGGATTCCAGCAGCCATAGCGACCGAATTACAGCTTGTAACTGTCTCAGGCAATCCCGGAATGGCCTCGATCATATCGCGGTCTGTATTGACGACCTCTTCGAAAGGGCTAGTGCACCGTTCACAAAGCTTCGGCAGGACCACTCCGGCCTCCTTAAAGGCAGATTCTGGATTAGCGGCAGGATAGTAATACATGCCTTGCTTTCGGGGAACAAGCTTGGAGGCATTGTTGGCGTCAATGGCAGTTGCGAGACACTCTCCAGGGTCTACGTTCAAAGTCGCTGGTATAAGGACCATATTATCAGCAGCTCGCTGAAGAATACCAGCAGCAACTTCAGAGCTGGATCCACGAAGGAGGCGAGTGTACTTGATAAAGCGCTCCCAAGTTCGATATCGACCGGTGAAAAGTGACCAAACATATGAGATATACATGGTATTATCACCGTAGGCCGGCTTCTGATCTCTAGCTCCGTTGAGTGTTTCAATAGCGAGGGCATCAATTATCCCAAGGATAGAAGCTTGTGGAATATCATACTTGTATGCATCAGTCGCAGCGGTGTAGGTAGAGCAAGCCATTTTATTAGAGCTGCCGAGGTCATAGAGGATATCGTGGAAGTTTGCGAACATTACTGTTATGAGCAATCCAGTTCTGCTGCGCATGAGCTGCTCCGGCGTCTGATAGGCCAGAGGACCCAAGAAGGCGCAGTCGACGTATCCGGCGATGGCGAATTTATTAGGGGGCATATCATCTGGACCGATGACAAACGAACCTTTGAAATTGAAAGGTCAGCGGCTGTTCAATCAATAGGGTCTCAAAAAGAGTCAAAATGGGAGAGATAATATACCCTTAGATTCAGCAACCCAACGTTCTTGGACGCTCCGATTATACATTTGTTGATCCATTGTCAGCATACCAAGCCAGGCAACACCGCGCATTCTCCCATCCTGCTTTGTGGCCGTGAGCGCTGATCGCTGAATAGCCTTCTTAATATCATCAACATTGCTCCCAGCCTTGTCAAAGTCATAATCGACAAGGCCCAAAAGCTGAGCAGACCAAAAGTCAGCGGCAACTGCAGGACTGTCAAAGGTAGGAACTTTCTTGGCGCAACCAACCCAACCAAAGAAGGCAACAGGAGCTAGAAGTGTGCCCGTTGGGACATTCCACTTGGTCATGGCTTCTAAGTAGGCAGGGTTCTTCTTCCACGCGTGACCACCGAGAGTTTTGGGACCGACTTCATTCATGCATCCGGTTCGCGGGGACGAGACGATTTTGAATTCAATATCTGGTATGAAGGAGCGAGGTTTGGGAGATCCAGTGAGGTTCTCGTGAACCTCAACACCGGTGACAACTGTATCGACATCAATCAATACTTGCTTTTAGGAGTGGCCATAGTAGAAGGGGCAGAGAAAAAGGAGAGAATGATGGTGGGGGGAAGGTAGAAGCAAGAAAGGAGGAAGGGAAAGAGGAAGGTGTCAAAGATAAATAACGTACGATCATCCATCAGGGTCTTGTGAATTCCACAGTTGGGGCAAGCCTCAGTCAGGCACCTCCAACCAGCAAGCCAACCATATTCATTAGCAACCTCGCGAATAATAGAAGCAAGAGCGGCATTCTTCTGTGTAATGTCAAGAGCACTGAGATCGATTTTGCTACCAGTATATTTTTCTATAACCTTAAAGAGTGCCGATGGTTCAGCGATCTCCAATTTTGCATTATAGATTGCCAAAGTAGCTGCTTCCAAGCCGACGGCAAATTGGCAGGTGATGACGGGAAGTTGAAAGACCATCTGAAGATAGCGAGAAGTAGTCGAGGAACTTAACTGAGACATTGTACTGTAGATAAACTATAGACAGACGCAAGTAACGAGCAAGAGTCGAGGTACTTAAATGCTACATTGTAGTAGAGATAGGACTGTTCGATTCGATAGCCCTGGGGAGTCTTTATTTCGATGCAACTACCTTTTGCTAGGAGATCGCCGCTCTTCCTTTCCCTTGTAGTCATTACGTCCTCTTTTGGAATGTAGTATTCGCAATGCTAATCTTCACCGCCAATATTCTCCACTTTCCTGCTTGTTGATAAATATCATTGCATATTTCATCTAGCCGGAAGCTAGGGATTAGATACATAATGATGTACATTCCCGGTCACACTCTGCCTTAACTACAATTACATCCCAAACAGTGACGAGGGAGTGCGGCTAACTTTAGGAAAGGCACGCCGAAGAAGAGAGATTTATGCCACCAGAGGTCGATAAGTTTGAGTGGCCACTATGCTCTTTAAATTTTCAAACATTGATAGTTGAATATTTCAAGCGGTCTAAAGTATTTTAAAAAAGAGGAGAATAATAGTAACTCGACTGCGTTGTAGAGTGGTGGTTCAATTTAGTCGACTACGGGTATATAAGGCTGTGATTTCCTCAGCTTATTACATATAGGTTGAATATTAAAGCACGACTATAAATCGGCGAAGTAGTTCTTATTTAGGTTACGCTGATATAGATATGCCTTCAATCCTTTAAGGTGGAGGATAAAATGATTGGTAGCATCGAAGATTTGATTTCTATAAAAAATCAGAAAACAGACAACCGATCCTTTTCCACCCTTATGACATGGCATGTATTAAGACCCTAAGGAAAATTGCATTATCTCCCCAATTTGATATTCAAGGGCTGATACCCTTTACGCCTAAACGTCGCATTCGGGTCTACGCGTTCTTCCGGTTTCCCGTTCTGCATACTGCAATACAACTTCGCAATTGCTTTTCTCCACTCCTTGGTATCGCTACAAGCCCAAAGATATTAGGGAGAAGAAGATTATTGGACAGACGCCATTATATTGCGCATCTGCAGGCCGGATTCTTTTCTATCCTTGTATCTCTAGGCTGTCGGGTTACCTAAATGCATAACACGGACGATTTTGAGCTGCATAAATGGATTGAGGGACTCTAATCCCAGGAACCCCGAATTCTAGCCAATGTATTTTTCAAGTAAACGACCACGGACATGCAGCAAAAGGAAGCTTTCCATGCAGCACTGGGCTAGGCCTACACTGAGCGAACTCTCCCACTGACCCTTCAACTCATCAACCATCAAGAGCATGTAACATGAATCCCATTCTCGGGATAATGGATTCATCCTCTCAAAGTCGAAGGAATATCTTCGGAACAAACATACTAATCTCATTCTCAAGGCCGCTTCTTCCCTCACCCATATGCCCAATGGGGTTCACTTGCTAGATGAGTACTTCGGAGAGAGAGGCTTCTTCATGGGTGATTCCCCAGCTCGAAGACCACAAAACAACTCCTAGATTGCGATGAAGATTTGGTATTTGAGAATACAATATTACTTGATTGCTACAAATACTGAAAATGTGGGTGCGTTTGGGTACCATGAAGAAAGCTCTTCGTCACATTTTACATGTAGGTAAGAGAGTTCAGCGGAGCCATCCACCCGTTTGAAATATTAGCCGACCATGCAAATTACTACCATTAATTGCGTTAGAGCTTGTCCGATAAAGTTAATTCTCGCTAAAGTCTCTAGGAGCTAGTGAAAAGCTGCTCTGATCCTAGAAAAAGGACCCATCTCGGTGCTGCAAAGTATTGAGCACCTTGGCCAGTTCATGATTCAGATTGGTCGAAGGGAGAGTAAAAGACCCCTCTATTATGCTCTATTGTTGACGGCATTCGGGGTGGGGCAGAAAAGGGGATCTTCAACCAGGTTTTGATATCTAGGTCGAAATGCTGATGAAGACTTCTTGACAGCAGAAATCTTTTCTCGTAATCTGATAACAGCCCAGCGTTGTCACATGTTAATGTTGAGAGAACTCCGCATAAGCCGTTCAAGATAGCAAAGGGTTACTTATAACTGCGATATCCGCTATTCAATTAGCAATCTCATATATTTTCAGTACCTGTATTTGAATAAGCAGATATAAGAGAAGTCTAATCGGAAAAAAAGCTAACCATAGCAAGCCCGTGGGATACGACTGAAGAATTGTCCAGCTGTGATATATCGTCCACGAACTCTTTGCCAATTTCAGGTAGAAAGGGTACTAGTATTTTTCGAGATACGCTATAGTACAATCTGCATGCATTGCCGCATAATTTACAAATTGGCTCGTCGGATATCATTACCAGAAGTATTATCGGGCTAGGTATGCAACAGGCTATTTTGAAGAGAAGCCAGATACTCCTTGAAAGAATTATTAAAGCTGCTCTCTTTTAAATTTAGAAGAATATAAAAAGCATCCGATTAATCGAGGAGCCAGAAAAGGCTTGCAAGTTTTGGAATGTGGGTAAAAAGCTTACCGTTTATCGTTGAGGGGAATAGATGGCGGAGAGAATTGGAGATAGCTTCTGCAATATTGCGGAAACGCTGCATCTTGATATATCGGGACCGCCAGGCTCTTGATTTTCGTGATATACATGCAAAAGGAAGGCGGCCCGCAAGATGTTTATGTTTCCTATCAAATCGAAGAAGCTGCATTAGTAGAACAGCGAGGAAGTCTTATATTCTCCTCTATGATCCTCTTCACTCGTCGACATTCTACTTCCATAAATGCTTCAGTCACCTTCTCTTCTCCATTTGTGACACATTTCATTTTCAACTGGGTGATTGTCGCAGTGCAAACAGTATTTGCCAAAGCATACATCTCCAAATCGGGCTCTCCTTTTGTAAGTCGCAATCATATCCTCCACATTTATTATTGGCCATTCTGAAAACATTCGCCGATAAACGCATAATTGAAATATAAAAGTGTTGATAGGGCTATTGGAAAACAGCAGCAGCCACAATTGCTACCTAGGCGTAGACGATTGAAAGAGTACTTACGTTGGGGGTCGAATCCGGAGGAGTACCTTTCTAATCTGAGGACTGCAACTGGGGTTGCTGTTGGTTGTACTCGTAACGCCACATCGTTATCCTGGACTTCGGGCGATGATCAAGGAGAAGTGATCATCTTCACTGCATGTTCCGTGACTGAGAATCGCAAATAGTAGAATACCTTCCATTATCTCTTAGTGGTTATGCCAAGAAGACGAAGACCACGACAGCTATGGCAAGGCCTAAGTTATAGGTCTCCATGCGAGAAAAGGCGTCGGAAATTGGCACGTGCGCTGTACCTCAGATAAGAGCTGCTTTGGTACGATTTAGGCAAATTTTTGAGAAGGAAATGGATCAAGAGACAGTCCAGCATATGTATCAATATTATGCAAAAAGGCTGCATGATTGTAGGAGGCAAATGATGAAGTTAGACTTTTAGTGTAGGCGCACGTGCTAACTTCCGGATAGTTCCCCCCCTATTCCGAAGCGAGACTCCATAGGGTCAAGGACTTTCCCTTTGGATATAACTACAAGATTTCTCTCAATCGATATCAACGCCTGATAGGGAGAGGAGGAAAGGCCTGAATCGGCAAACTTTTTCCTGGCTTCTCTAAGTAAATCTTCATATCACGTTTTTGAGATATAATACTATAGTAGCCAAAACAGATGCTTTCAATAAATTCACCGTAAAGGCAGTCCGATCCTACACAGGGGGCAGTGTGAGGCGGATCTCATGATTTCTCCGCAGTTATTTCATGCTCATTCTAGATTCTTCGGTTCTTGATTTGTCCCTTCAGCCAAATTCTCTGCAATGTTTTCGAATTAGAAATGCTTTTCTTACACATAGCTCATCTGTTATAATTTGACGTATAATTTCATGTTTTAGTTGCTATACAAGGAGCCAAGATCCTATAAATCCTATAAATCCTATAAATCCTATCTTTGCTTCTGTCCATACACAGGAAAAAATATTGCTAGTGGGCGTTTTGTCCGATGCACTCAGTCTTTTCTCTACTGCATGTCCGCATAACGAAAGTAACAAGGTTCGAAAAGAGGGGTCTCTAGCGTAAAAGCGTGTCGGCTCATTACGCACGCATGATAAGAACGGAAAAGGAGGCGGCGCAGTTCTAAAGTATCTCCTGCATGGTGTCATGTTGAACACTTGAACACCTCGAGTCTTTCCCATTCACCCTAGGAATCCAAAGCTAGGAAGATAGGGGGTATCAAGCCAACGACTTGAAACTACTCTCCTGTACGAGTCTCCCTGGTGTTCAAAACAGACGCGCATGAGGCCTATTTCGAGGATTGAACTTAGCAGCAGAGATTTAAGAGATTCTAAATAGCATCATGACTTCGACAATTGAATTCAATCTGCTAATTCTGTTTGTACAAGTTGCCGTTGTATGATTATGTACAGTCTAAATGTTGTTTAAAACAAAGTTGCTTTGCAAGCCTAGGTGTGACCTCTCCAACGCCCAATTTGCTACTTAATCTACTCAAAACATGTTTGTCGTTATCCTGTAGCATGTCTCGAGTGCAAATCGGTTCTGTTAATCCTAACTAAAAGCTCTTCTTGTCAACTTCAACGTCTTGATAAACGTCTCTTGTTACAAGAATATCTCTTTGCTTCTCGCTTCCCTTCATTTGTTGCAACTCCAGACTGGCTTCATCCCCGCCAGCGTCGAGACGCTCAAATCCTCCGTTATGGCTGACCAAAGTTTCGTGTGCATGGTTGGAAGGGCGAAGCTTGGGATAGGAACCTAAGGGGGTTTTGAGGTTTTGACTTTTGCTACTAGATCCGATGGTGGAATCTTTACCGCCAAAAATCTTGTTGAAAATAGGTCGCATGACAGGTAGATTCCCAGATATAATAGCAATGGACAGTTCGATACCCGACCAAAGAGCCCCATTAATATCAGACCCTTCTCAAGTTAGAACTGAGAGTCTGTAATCAAAATTGAGAGGGGAAGCTGAGAGTGGAAACTTACAAGCTGGGTCCAAGAGAGAGACGGTGTGTACCAAGGTAGCTCGGTAAATGGACACGAAACAGACACTTATGTAAAGTTAGCTAAGGTATGACAAGTGACTTTGGAGGAAACTCACAAGCCTCCCAACAAGAAAATTGCCGACAGTTGCGCTTTTCGAATCGTGGTCATTTGCAATTGCCAAAGAAAAGGCATTGGAAGACTGAGGATGACCACATCGGTAACGATGTTGAGGATACTGCAAATAACAACCACTTCTGCCAGGTCAATGCAGTGTCCTTTGATAGTTGGGTCCCAGTTCGATGCAATTGGGTAACAACTGAAAAGCTCGCAGAAAAACTGTGCAATACTGTAGCAGCAAGTGAAGACCCATAAGCCCAAAGAAATCCACTTCAATCTGCGATCGACGAACAATCGATTGTAGAGAATCAATATGGAGGCCTTGATGCAGACAATTGATGGATTATAAGCAACCTCAAGGGAGAGGAGAGCCTGCACATGCAAGTTAGTTGACGTATAAAAGCTTGTTGCGGCGAGACTCACGATGGTAAAGCCTTTGACATTTGTAACAAATACTGTATGTTTGCCAAATCCGTGTGCTACAACATTGTACATAAAAGACTGGTAGATGATGAAAAAAGCCTAGAAGATATATTAATAGCCGCACCGCTTGATGCACAAAGGCTGATAATTACCCATCCACCTAACATAGTCCAGTCCTCCCAGCTAGGAGATATACTTTTCATATATCTCGACGCAAATCTTCCCACCATTGAAAGACTAGCTATTATAATCATGACACTAGTAACCCATCGTATCATATCTTGCTGATTATCTTGTGGATGCGCCAGCTGGTAGGCGGCCGTTGAGTTCGTCATGTCAGCGGCTGACTGTCGATAGGTAAATCGGAAATGCTAGATCAAAAATGAACGAATGGGTCTTGAAGTAATTGATTCTGGATGTCAAGCAACAGTCAAGATGATAGGACAGGATGCCGTAGGCCTTATACAGACTTTGAATTGCATATCGATCGTCGGGTCTTGAGTTGCGACGCAAAGTATTACCCCCAGACCCAGGGTGCGGAAAACTGGACCAAACCGTATGACTGCAGAGCTCTCTCCACATTTTGGCCGTTTCACCCCGATACCCAATAGGATGAACCGAAATGTTCCGGGATTCTAGATTCAGGCGTTGATGAGAAAGTAGGCCGATCACACTTCATGCCATGCAGAGACTCAATTCTAGCGCAGGGATAACGTAAGTTTACGAATGCGTCCCACTTTTGGGCCCGTTCTAGTTGCTAAACTTCTGTCCGGAGTCGGGATGGTATCATCATGTCAGCCTGTCAGTCTTAAAGTTTCTTGATAACGATTTTAACACGACGCGGCCAAGGAGATACCTCAGCGTAGCAAGTCAACAAGTAGTCGTTCATTTACCTTTAGATTTGAGCTGTAATGCATACTGTAGATTAGCTACGAACACTTGGAAATGAGACACGAAGATTTGGGTCTACCAATGTAACCTGGGTCGTTTACCAAATACGAAGTAGGCAAAAGCACCGCGATCGACACTCTATTACCTCATTGGTATTTATAAAATGAAATCTCTTAACGCCTAAAACTTAGGTAACAGGGCTGTTAAAGAAATAGAGTTTCATTATTAGCAAACCCTCAAATAGGTCTAGAACTTAAACTCGAGGAATGAACTCCTACTATAGTAAATTAGATAATAATTCCATTAGCTAGAAGCTAATCTACTTTCATTATATTCTTAAATTTGCAGTTTGCTACAAGTCAGCCTTTCATCGCTAAATCAGCACTAAACCTCTTCGAAACATGACGAAAAGAATGGATTTCGGAGACTGGGGCGACCTCGAGATTTCTTGACAAGCTTTGGATATGCATAAAGTAAAAAGATTTGGATATATCAATTCCGTAATCTTTCTAGATAAGGTTTGTCTCAAATGCATTTATTCTAATATCCCCTCCTAAACATTTAGTATATAGCTAGGGCCTCGGTCTTACACCAAAGCTTGCAGAAGAACTGGGGCCCTGGTACCAATGGTTAGGGGAGCGGATACAAAGTACTCTTTCAACGTTGAATGATCTGCGTAGCCCCCTTTTCATTAAAATTAAGCGAGAAAATATTTCCGCTTCTCGGCATTACGACGATCTTGTGCAAAACAAGAACTATGCCGGGTTTTAAGTTTCCAACAATCAGGCCACGGCCCGCATAAGAGCTTCCCCGAGTCCACTATCGGATTCCCGGGTGCAACCTTGTAACGCATAGTAGATTTTGCTTTGCAGGAGGTATGAGCGTAGAAGAAAATTCAAGAGATTGTCAGCTCAAGAAGAGCTCGAGAAACATATCAATTCTAGGCGTGCTTTCAGTCTGATAGCGTAAGGAAAGTAGTCTTTGTACTTTGCGAGAGTTGCTTCCGTAGAGATTTCCCTACTGCGGGCGGACTGTACCCCT
Source organism: Chlorencoelia australis (assembly GCA_003988815.1). Classification (NCBI taxonomy): domain Eukaryota; kingdom Fungi; phylum Ascomycota; class Leotiomycetes; order Helotiales; family Cenangiaceae; genus Chlorencoelia; species Chlorencoelia australis. Next base: position 68,726 of record QYAN01000033.1, read on the forward strand.
TTCGGATTAAGATTCGCTTAATATACCACCAAAACCAGTCGATTTGGCAGGCCCAATAAAGATAAAGATATCCATATTTCCGTGACCCTTTGTGCGCTAAAGGAAGGTGAGAGGTATACGACCATATAATTCTTGTTTCCCCTCATTAGTATTTGAAGCCATCGACTTTGGAAGCCTTTTTGCAAATCACCACCACCATGGCAGCACCCGCGGCAACTCTCCCAGCTCTGAAGTCTCTGGAGGATTTCCTTAAAGGATCCTATGATTATATTATTGTGGGTGGCGGAAATGCTGGTCCGTTCATGCAGTTCAAAATGGATAAGATCATCAGTGGTGACTTTATTTTCTAGGACTCACTGTTGCCGGCCGCCTTTCTGAAGACCCAAACATCAGTGTCGCTGTAATTGAAGCTGGTGGCGCCAAAATAGGAGATCCTTCTGTCCTGACACCAGCGGCCTTCCCAACTCTATTGGGCAAGAAGGACTATGACTGGAATTTCGTGACGGTCCCCCAGGTATAATTCTATTATCTTTGAATTTGGACTTATGTTAACGTATTTAGGCGGGAACAAACAACACAGTTCATTCATGGCCTCGCGGAAAGCTCTTAGGAGGGTCATCGGCTATCAACTATATGATGTACGCCCGTGGCCAAGCACAAGAGTATGATGATTGGAACACGATCGTTGGTGTTGAAGGTTGGGGTTGGAGTGGCATACAGCCATATCTTGCAAAACACGAAGGTTTTATTGACACTGTTCCCTCATCCGATTCTCGGCCCTCAGACTTCTCCTTTTCCCACGAGCATCACAATACGACAGGTCCGATCAAAACGAGTTTCCCAACCTTTCGATCTACTGCAGAAATCGCATATCACGCTGCAGCTGTGAGCACTGGAATTGAAGTCCCCAAAGATGCATGGTCCGGAGTTAATTGTGGTATTTTTGCTAACCTTTCAACTATCGATCGCGATGGACCTGGAACTCGGAGTTACTCTGTCACTGGCTACTTGATACCGAATGCGGAGCGACCAAACCTTGCGGTTTTGACAGATGCCCTGGTCGAGAAGATTGTCTTCAAAAAGGATGGGGATGTTCCTATCGTTGAAGGCGTGGTTTTTTCCCACGGTGGAAAGGCCTACACCGTGCCGTGCAAAGTGGCCGCCGTTTTATCAGCTGGCGCGGTTGCAACACCTCAGCTCCTCGAACTTTCTGGCATTGGATCAAAGTCAGTCCTGTCAAAGGCTGGAATTGATTGCATTGTTGAAAACAATCGGGTGGGTGAAGTCGAAGATCATATCGTTAGTGGTTTTACGTATGATCTTGTTGATGGGGAGTTCTCTCTCGACCACGTCAATCGACCTGAAGTGGCTGCTGAAGCCCTCCAGAAATACCTGGCTGGTGAAGGCGGCCCGCTAGCTAATGGCGTTTCTAACAGCGGGTTCCGTTCCCTCTTCGATGTTGCGAACGAGGAAGAAAGAGCGAAGGTTTACGCTCTCGTGGAGTCATACAAAAGCACGCACCTAACAGATGACTTCGACCGTTCACGCAGTGACTTGCTTCTCTCGCGGTTGAAAGACCCTAAAGCTAGTATCTATCAGATCATCTCACTGGCAGTCAACATTGACTTTGCTGGACGCCATGAGTAAGTTAACACCATCTCCATTTCACAATCCCTGACTTTCCTTGCCTTGCCATCTATATCTGTTTAATATTTCTTACTGACTTAGTGGCTTATAATAGTATGCAAGCATTCCTTGCTCCCTCTGCCACCACCACTCGATTTTCAACATGTGTTGGTCTTCACCACTGTTTCTCTCGCGGTTCAATCCATATTAGTTCTTCTGATCCAACAAAACACCCCACCATCGACCCCGCGGTCCTTGAACACCCAGCCGATGAGTTGCTTATGGCTTATGCATTGCGCGCCAGTGACAAAATTCTGAATACAACGCCGTTGAAAGAAAAGCTGAAGCAACGTGTGCAGCCGGCACCAGAGATTGATTTGAATGATATTGGGGCCAACATCAAATATGTCAAAAGCCACACCGGAACCGAGTTCCACCCCATCTCAACCGCAAGTTTGGGACTTGTCGTTGATGAGAGACTGAACATTAAAGGTGTTAAGGGCTTGAAAGTCTGTGATGCTAGTATTATGCCTTTGCACATTAGCGGGAACACTCAAGGTATTTGTTACGCAATCGGCGAGAAAGCAGCAGAATTGTTCAAAGAAGAATTCAAATCGGCGAGATTGTAAGCAAATTAGTCATTGATGCTAGTCATCAATTCTAAATGCAAGTTAGTTAGTTATCAAAGTTTGAAGAGAAGTTTTGGAAATCTATTCTGTTCCTAGGTTATAAAAGGGGCAACCCGAGGGAACTTCGGAACAAATACGCTCTAAAGAGAACCCAGAGGATATGAATTACCTTTCTCAATACAATTACGCGGGAAATATAAATGTTCAAGACATCTCCGGTATAAATATAAAGATATGAATAGAAAATGATGACGTTGCCAGCGCAGGGAATAGTGCGAGCTCATTAAGTTTAGAAAGGGAACTGGAACGGGCTCAAGAGAAGCCGCAATGATTGTCTCACTCATCATAAAGTGGGTTTAAAGTCCATATGAAGAAGTCTCAAGTGACGATCGAAATATTTCGCATAAGCACAGCCTTGTTATTCCAAATTCGCAAGTGAGATTGGGACCCGCACCCCTTTGCTACTATAGAATTAGATCATTGATACAAATTGAACAACACTGCTGGAAGGGAGGAACCAGAGGCACAAGAAGAGCAAGGGAGAAAGTCTGTAAGAGGCAAGATTGCAAACCCAACACTACGCACTCCAACAAAGATCGCTTTTGAACCCCTTCGCGAAGCGACTTAGGACCGTAGGCACTTAATATTAAACTCGCTGTTACCCTGCCCCGCTCACTATTTATTAACGGGGATAATCATCGTTTCGGTATGTTCGGTCTGAACATATGAAGAATAGTGTGGTGACAATATCCGTGCGGGATGGAGGGGCTAAAGAAGAGCTGTTAAGAAACCTTCCCGGACTAAGCACTTCTTCCAGGACCCGTGCCCTTTCGACCGCCATTTCTTCCTCCGTCCAATATAAAAAATGCCAAGGCATGATGTTGCCATCCACCTCATTCCTATGCATGCTTGGGGCTTTTCTCGCCTCCGGAGTCGAAGCATATCGGTTGATGCATTCTCCGCAGGGCAGCAGGGTCTAACATGCATGCTTATTATCCCAAAACGTGTCGACATGGAATAAAGCTTTACCCTCCTCATGGCGTTTTGGTCTCCCCGTTCGTTCCGTGACGTAGAACTCGTAATTTGAACTCTTTGAGCTCAATTTGAACCCCTGGGCTTCGCCATAGAAGCTTCCACTGCCCAGTGATTAGATCAATTAATCTGGAAGATCCTGGTATGGCCACATGGGAACCATAAATGGAGATTGCTGGATCGACGTTTGTCGGTAAGTCCCGACGAGGGTACTACTACCAAGGGGAAAGTATATAGTCTATCAGTTCCCATTCCCCTTCGACGCCCAAGTCGTTATATTTTACGATTTCACTCCTTCGTTACGTCTATCTGACCTTATACACTCCTTAATTTGTTTTGCTGCTTTCAACATGCTCTACCGCTCCCTGCTTGCCACCGCTTTCGTCGGCCTTCGTTCTGTCACAGCTGTCCCATTGCTCGGCATCGATCTAGACCTCGATATCGATCTCGATCTCGATATCAACATTTCTTCAGCTCAGCTCGGTGTAGCTGGTAAGGCTGCTACCTTCGACTATGTTATAGTTGGCGGTGGAACTGCGGTTCGTTATTGTATATCCCCCAGATTATATATCTTTACTTATGACACCCAGGGTCTTGCCATGGCAGCACGGCTATCCGAAGACTTCCAAGTCGCAGTTATTGAGGCTGGGACATATTATGAAAGTGTGAATAACCAAAGCACCGGTATGTCCTCAATTTCTCAGAAATGTCCCAGGATGCTAGGCATTTTAGAGTTGACTGCTTTCTCCTTCTCTTGTGATATAGTAATGCTGACTCTAACACTTTCGCAAACAGTCCCAGAATATGTAGTGGATTTTCTCTCTACTTCGTTGGATAAATCAACCTGGGCTGAGACTGATTGGGGGTTCACGACTACCAACCAGACTGCTGTGGGAGGTTCACCATATCATTACAGTCGAGCAAAAACCCTTGGAGGCTGGTAAGTGGATAATTTTCCGGTTCGCACTCCTGACTGACAAAATGTAGCTCCGCATACAATGCCATGATATATCAAAGAGGTTCCGCTGGATCTTACGACGAGTGGGCTCAATTGACCGGTGACGACGACTACAAATGGGATAACTTCCTCCCATACTTCGCTAAGAGCGTCAATCTTACAATTGGAAACCGTCCTGCCAACTCCACCATCCCAGCTCAAGGAGCAGGTGCCTTTGTAGAAGGCAATGGACCCCTCCACGTCGAATATCCAGATTATGCCACACCGTTCGGATCCTGGGCCAAGCGTGGCATGATTGAAGCCGGATTCAAGGAGATCTCAGACTTCTCCAGCGGGGTTCTCATTGGTACTCAATTTGCTCCTATGACCGGAAATCCAACAACGGGCCAACGTCATTCATCCCAAGCATCTTTCTTGAACTCAGCACTTGCTGCCGGGCAACCCCTCACAGTCTACAATGGCACGATGGCGCAGAAAATCAACTTCGACCGCAACAAGAAAGCCGTCAGCGTTACTGTTTCCACAAGTGGAGGTGCAAGCTACCAAATTGCTGCAAGAGAGGAAATCATCCTTTCTGCAGGAGCATTCCAGTCACCGCAGCTGTTGATGGTATCTGGAGTTGGACCCAAGGCTACTCTGCGCGAGTTTGACATTCCAGTTATTTCCGATTTGCCAGGTGTCGGTCAGAACAGTAAGCTCCCATCTCATATTACATCAAACCTTTAGTAGTGCTTTTGAATATCTCACCCTAACCGCGAACGTTCTCCTACATTTCGTAATTTGGAAGGGCTGACGCTGATATTCCGAAATTAGTGTGGGATCACGTTTTCTACGGGATGATCTGGCCAACCAATATGGAAACCCGTCAACGGCTCCTTGACGCTGATTACGCCGCCGCTCAAATCGAATTATATCATGAAACCAGTGGTGGCATCATGTCCTCCAACGCCTTGGACTACTTCGGCTGGGAGAAGGCTGCCAACCGAACTCAATTCAGCAAGTCTACGTTGACTGACCTTGCTGCTTTCCCCGCCGACTGGCCTGAAATCGAATTCATCTCTGGATCCTTGGCAAACTCTGCTCTCCCAGACAAATATCGCGACTACACTGTCATGATCCCCGCCTTGGTTGCCCCGACATCCCGTGGTTCGGTTACCATCTCATCTGCAGACATCAATGATCAACCAATCATTGATCCTAACTGGCTGAGCACGACCACTGATCAAGAACAAATGGTTGCAGCTCTGAAGCGCGTGCGTGAGATCATGGCAACTGATGCTATCCAAGGAGGAATTGTTGGGCCTGAAATAGTTCCTGGATCTGCGGTCCAGACCGACGAGGAGATAATAGCATACATTAAAAGCTCGTTTTCCACCGTTTGGCATGCTTCTTGCACTTGTAAGTTCTAATCTCATCGGATGTCAAACAAACCGCTAATCATTCCTCCAGGTGCCATGGGTTTAGAGACTGATGAAATGGCTGTTCTCGACAGCAAGGCTCGCGTTTACGGTGTTACTGGTCTCCGCGTCGTTGATGCTTCCTCTTTCCCGACTCTTCCACCTGGACATCCAGAGAGTACCATTTGTAAGTTTCCTTCGCTATTTCTCGTCCACGTCCCTTGAGAATGAAATCTAATCTTCATGTCGCAGATGCTCTTGCTGAGAAGATCGCGGATGATATCAAAAGTGGGTGTTAAGTCATGCGGTCGAACGGAACATGCATCTTGTCCATATCAGCAATAACATTAAACTTTTAGATTCTTACAGCATTGTAATATAATAATAATTCTCTTCGGTCGTTTTATGTCATGACTATATATATAAATAATGTATGTTGCAGGGTCAAAGCGATACTAGGGTTAATAACATGAAGATGTTTGATTCCTTGAATGATTGTTGTCTGCATTGTAGTGCAGCGTTAGCCAAGCTTATGAGTCATAGTTAGGCCCAGATCATGATATCTACTTCCAACAATATATTGATGTTTTAAAATCATATCTCGTCCCGAGTCTGTGAGTCGCAAGCCTCCTTTCCTTGTAAAGTTAAAATTAGATTAACTTAATTCAAATGATTCCAAACTTCATTCTTGTGTAAGTGCCTAGATTCTTTTCTGCTCTCAGTACAACTAGATCACTAATAAACTTATTGTCTACAGTTAAGGCGCGGATTAGACTAGACTTAGACTTATTTTTTTTTAGTTATCCAACCCGATAGAGTTGGACTCTGGGTTGGACTTTTATTTTGGATTTATCCTGTGGACTTGGGTTCTTTGATTAGGTTAATTCATTGGGTTGGATATATTATTTGGCTTGAACTTTATATATCATATACTCAATAATAATTATATAATAAGTCCAACCCATTCCGCGCCCTATCCACGGTAAGAATGTGGATCATTCAAGTTCTGATATATCTTATTATTTCACAATACGCTCTTTGGATGCAACAATACAACTAATCCACGGTGCACCATATCTACTATACAGTAACTTTTCTTTATACCATCGAGTCGAACCCGTCATCGCGACGAACGTCAATGATGAGACACACGCTCTTTTCCGGAGAAAACTCGAACGAAGGAGCTGTAGGGTATTCTACAATCTTGGGGTTACAAATCATGCAATCGACATCAGTTCACACGAAGCTACGAATAATTATTATTTTAAGAGAATCAGTAAATATGTCTGCTCCCCTACGAAAGTGGCAAGAGTAGGATCCCACCCTGCTCCGTACCTTTCAAACGCTACAACCTAGAATTCACAAAAACCTTGTCTCGTCGACAATGGAGCAAGATGGACGACGTAGAAATGCGAAGTAATTTCATTCAAAATACATAGTGTGGTTGAACTTCCGAGGATTTTAATGCTCTTCCTCGGCATGCACTATCTCGACTTATCACTTCGTTCCAACATATTCCAACATCGACCTACACTGTCTCTTTCTTCTCACTTCCGTCCTCCTCGCTCCTTTAGTGTATTTTCACATCTTCATTCAACCCAAGGGCTATCCAAAGCAGTGGATGGACGACAAGGATATACAGAGAATCTCAGCAAATTCCCATGGCATTTATTTTGCTGTCTATATTGGCGGCGTGCTTTCAAATGGCAGACATGGGGTGCAGCACAAGCTCAGTAATGGAAGTTTACCTCATATTTAATTGGCGAAAGATCAGTCTTTGTCTACGTAGCTCTAAAGATAGTTCGCGCAATGCTCTCAAAACTATGAAGCAACTGTGTTTTGATACTACTGGAAAATTTTATAATCGAGGTAATTAAGGTACCCTATAGAGGGTTTCGACTTAAATGCTTCTACGACACTAGAAAACTCATGACACAGGAAGCTTTCTCCAAATAAAGCTCGGCAGGCATCTATATAAACGGCAATGGAGTTGGCCTATGCATTAGTTGGAGGTTGACCATGGAGGTTAATTAGTCATTATTACTTTTGAGCTATCTTCGCGATCATTATCACCCTGACGTTTGAGCCGGTAGATTTACACGCTAGCAATATCTGCATTGCAGCATTAGATGTGAATAATCTCTGCGACGGCTAGATAATGAGCCAGCTTAGTCCATCATATATCTTGCCCGTGAAGAAGAGAGACGATAAAGCTATTCCACCTTTAGGACCAAAGTATACGGCAAAACCATCCCATTTACTCAAGCAGAAGGAGAGAGCATTTAGATTATTGATCTCTGCTAAGATACGCGCAAGTACACTTTACCGGACTTAAATTTTCTTAAAAGCAAGCGCGGCATCTACTATATAATAACTGCCTAGCCTTATTCTTTGACCAAGACCCGGAGCGTACTATTACCCCAAACAATTTTAAGGCCTCCGAATTATTTTTCTTCTAACTCTCTTAGCTGGGACTACCAAATTGACCTATGGACGCTTGGGTGCTTAATATACGTTATCCTTCTAGTATTGAGAGCCTTGCTACCAGGTGCCTAACAATAAAATCTAGTTCTATGATTTGTTCGTCGGCAAGTCAGCTTTCTCGAAATTTTATCTTCAAAAACTCTGGTGTGGGACATGACTCAATGCAATCCTGAGGAGTTCTTGAGTACTAACGGTTTGTATTATTGCTAATCTCCCATCGGTTTATTGTCCTTGCTTAGATTCTGAATTTTATAAAAGAGATATGAAGGATTTAGGTGCTAGAAGAGGATCTCACAGCATACTATGACTCGCTAGGAGGTGAGGAGCTCGAACTCTTCGCCACATTCTTGAGAAATATTTTAGTTCTCGAGTCAAGTAAGAGAAAGTCAGCTAGTGGAGTCGTTGATTGCCCTTGGCTTTGCGCGTTTTAACATATCATAGGAACATGAGGAGACATCTAATTACGAAAATCACAAATGGTCACGCTAATCTCCTGGAGAACTTTCATATCTTAACCACTGAGCGACCTTAACATTTGAGTGCAAAGAGCCACGAGAGCTATTAGCTACGTTCGCGACGGTGGAGAACTCATCGTTAGAACTCTGAATGCTATGTGGGTCACTGAGCTCGAAGTGTTTTAAGGTAGAGATAAGTATTTAGAAATATAGACCTTCAATTGAGTCCACTTGTATGCAGCATAGAATGTGTAAAGACAAGGTAGTTATCATTGTGCATTCCCATTCTCTCATAGTAAGGCCCCCTTTGAGCTTTCAAACAGGAACCTTAAATCTGGTCAAGTAGGATGGACGGCTTGCTAGATGATAATAAATGGCAACAAGACTTGCTTGAATAATTGAGAAACACAAATATAGATCCTTGAATATCAGCTCTTAAAATAGCTACTGGTACTGGAGTATCACTTGAAATCATTTCTCCAACTTGTGAAGAAGCGAGACAAGAGGCTGGATTTCTCTTTCCCCACCCGGCCAAGGCCAAGCTCTCAATTCCACTAAGATAATCAGGGGGACCGCCGATTTAACATACTTGAAACAACTGCACCTGGTGACCTTGTTATCCTTTTCTGATCGAAGTTTAGAGACTCAATTGAGAGAGTGATTCAAGATCCTCCTTTTTTTTCTCCCCCCCCTTTTCCGCCGGCGTCTGCTTTATGTGCCCTTCTAGAGTAGCACGTTCATTCATTCGCCCTACCCAACCAGTCCAATAATTCAATCGAGTCGGCTGCGCAGACAGGACATCCCCAGATTTTGGTCGACCTCGACAATCCAATTCTCTTCTCGCGCCTAAATTCTCCCTAGAGATCGCAGATCGATCTCATTCCTGTTATTGAATGCTCTCCCTTGTGCTGGCATAATTGTGGTTAGCAATAAAGTCACGACGACTTCCAAAAATTATTATTCCAGGGGTTGGATTTCCTGCACTCGAAAATATGACGCGCCCAGAAATCATTCGCGCTGGTATGCTCGAGTCCACTCTCTCCTAGAAAGTACGCTGATTGGTTTTAGACTCCATTGATCTCCAAGACCAGCACTCCCCATCTGCCAAGGAGCATACAAGACATCCGAACTCAGGTGTTGGGCCTCATCAAGCAGAAGCTTTGCGAGAAGTCGCAGCAGAGACCGCAGACGAGCAACACAGAAGTCCCCGGGTATCGAAGGAATGGACCACATTAGAAGCGCAACAAATGCAAAATTATCGAGACGATGAATTGGCTGCTGGCGTGACAGCCTCTTTAACCGGCGCCAACCTCCAGAGGCAGGACGACTTGGCAATTGCGCAGAACGGTGGCTTGACTGGGTCGGCAACGGAAGATGCAGATATGGCAGACGCTGAGGGCGACGACGGCATGGATGATGATATGATGGATAAGATCTCAAGCTCTCCCTCAATTGACGATGGTGGGTATTCTCCTCCGGGTGCCTGGCCTACCAGATGCGATTCCCTGACCGATTCTGTCCCCCGCGCAAGGACGCCCCTGGATTCCTGTTCTCCATCGTTTTCACAAGCGTGCGGCGAAAGTTCATCACCATTCGTGGAGACACCTGATCACTATCCATTGAGGCCGCTCAAGGAATCGCTCGACATGGATATGGATCAGGAGGATCAGGTAAAAATGCATCATCATCGTTTTCAAGGTGAGTATCGGGATGGAATGGAACACGGCGCACAGAACCATGGGAATCACTACGGCCAGGATGAAGGTAACCAGGCTCCCTACGAAGCTTTACCCGGATTTGCCCCATATGTGGAGGATTACGACTTAGATTATGACCTTGATCTTATCCCTCATGACCTTTTTACAGCGCCACCACACCTTCCTTTGGAGAATGAGTATGAACTGGAAGATGACGATGGATCCATGACCATACCTTATGAGGAGAGTAGCGACGAAGATGATGATGATGACATTCCCTATGATGCTGACTCTAGATTTGTTGATTCGGGTTGGGGCGGAGAATGCTTACAAGATTCAGAGGACATTGATTTCGAATTCGTCTACGCTTTACATACATTCGTGGCAACAGTTGAAGGACAAGCAAATGCAACTAAAGGCGACACTATGGTCCTGCTGGACGACAGCAATAGCTATTGGTGGCTTGTAAGAGTGGTCAAAGATAGCAGTATAGGTGAGTCAATTACGGCAATCTTTACTGACAATTTACTTATTTTACTGCAATTCTCAGGTTACTTACCAGCAGAGCATATTGAAACTCCTACAGAACGATTAGCGCGACTTAATAAGCACAGAAACATTGATGTATGTTACTGTGCACTAACTTTGTACTCAAATCTAACTTTCATAGCTCACTTCAGCAATGTTGGGGGATCAAGCCGAAAAGACGAAAAATCCTCTGAAGAAAGCTATCCGACGAAGAAATGCCAAAACTGTAACTTTCGCGGCTCCTACTTACGTAGAAGCCTCGGATGTAGATTATTCAACAGACGAGGAAGATGGTGAAGGAGAATACTACAGGGAACAAGAGCAACAGCAGCAAGCCGAGGCCCAGCAGCAAAATCCGGAAGAAGACGAGATTGCTGCAGTTGAGCCTCTGAAACCCCGGGCCGAACTTCGAGAAGCGAAATCGGAAAGTCCTGAACGTTCAGAACCCGCCGCAAAAGCTAGCTCTGAGACAGCTAGAACAAGTGACGAGCTGTATGATGGAAAATTGGAAAGCAAGTCAAGAAATGGCACGCTGCGGAATACAGACTCGTTCTTCAAGGATGATTCTGTGGAAACCAGGAAGATTACTATTACACCAAACCTTCTTCGTGATGATTCAACCACTTCTACTCGAACATCGAATGATTCCAAGGAGCTCAAACAGAGACCAAGTCTCGACAAACTTGAAAAGGACAGCATAACAGATAAGAACAAGGATAAGAAAGAGAGGAAGGATAAGAAGGAGAAAGAGAAGAAGCCAGGAATGCTTAGCGGCCTATTCAAGCGGAAAGATAAGAAAACAAAGTCGCCCGAAGACGACATTGATGAAGCGAGTCTAGGCAAGCGCTCTGCGGAGAATGCTAGATCGTCCCCTGTACCGAGCAAAGACTCCGAGGAGCTGGCCGAGGAACAAGTTCAGACATCAAGCCCAGAGATTCAAAGACAACCTAGCAAGTTGCAGAAGCAGGCACGAGCAGAAATCTCACCAAGTAGGAAGCCTTCATCTGCGAAAGAGTCTAGGTCTGTTGAACCACCTCAGACATCTTCCAATCGTGCGGTTGCAGCCGAATCTGTGCAGGCATCTTTGCGTATGGTTCAACCCGACTCGCAGGCAAGCATCGAGCAATCGATTCAGCAGTCTCGGGATCCTCTTACTGAACTCAAATCAGCTCCTCTCGCTACGGCGCTAAAAGATAAATCTGGAGGGACGATTTCAAAGATTCTTCGCTCAGGAAGCTCTAGTGGCTCGGATCCCAAGCCGGTTAAGGCAAAGAAAGCCAAGTTGCGCGTGGAGCTCGATGACTTTGATTCTTCTGGAGAGAACTCACCTATGGAAGAACCAACGCGGTCGACAAATAAACAGCCGGAGCGACAAGTTCCTGGGAGCTTTCCTGATAGCTATGTTACTGCTCCCGCAATTGAGAAATCTAATACAAACGAGCGATTATCAGAATCTCCGGTGCAGATATCTCCAATTACACCATCGCAGTCGTATCCTCCTGCACTAATAGTAGATACATCCAGTCAAGAAGAGCCAACATCGCCTGTGTCATCCCCTTCACCAGAGCTGATTGACGCTGAAGATGCTAAAAAGGGCGGCTCAATGACTTCCACGACCTCTACGTCCACTCCAACATGGAGTGACTCTCATCTGAGGACATTCTTTGATGACGACGCCGACATTAGGGATCTCTTGGTCGTTGTGTACGATAAATCCGGAGTTATTCCTGCTGGGCCAGATCATCCCATCACTGGAAACCTTTTCAAAGAAGAGAACGCCAAACTGGCGGATATAACGAACGTAAGTCAAAGCAATTACCAGCCCCACAAATGATCGTTCACTAATTCATTGGCAGCGTCTGGATGGAATGCTTGGTGATTGGTTAGCTCGGAAGATGAGAACCCAGGCTTCAAGATAGAACTTCTCCAAATAGTTAGAATTGTATATGACTCGATGAAATATGACGAAAGTTGGGCGGCATGGATTTGAACTTGGCGTATAGGAGAACGGTGGTCACTACCTTATACCATATATTGGATGCTTTTCAACGCTCAATAAAGCGAAGCACTTCATGACTACATACCTAGTTTTGTCTATACAAACTTCACGTTCCTTGGCCCCTGAGCAATCAATCTAAGAATCTTGCCTTAATGTTAGAGCAAAGCTAGGAGTGAACAGCCTTTGCATAATACTATATCAGTTGGATTGATTATCAGATCATATTGCCTAATTATCCTATCTTTTCCCCTGAATGCCCTTGACGTAAGTTACCTATCTAGACAGAAACAATTAACCTTCATCTAAAACCACCTTTAAATAAATGATATTGTTATTTGACGGATGTCTTTTTGACTTAACAATCCGTCTAATGCTTCCCATATTCTTTACTCTCTAGTCTTTCTTTATTTAATTCGCTTGCAAACCTGTGACCTTCTGGAACTCGCCTCACGGTGAATTACTGGTCTGCGCACGGACTGCCTCAACCCCCAAATCTTGTCGAGAAGTTCACATCGTACACTGTATTGATCCCGCCTTCTGTTCACGCATCGCGACACTTCGCTGCCCTTCAGTCTCAGTATGGCATTCGAGTCAGGCACCGCCTACCCAGAATCCGATGCGGACGATGAGTACGAGAGAAGCGTTCACGATAGCTCGCCCGTGTTAGCCAACGACTCAGACGCCGACTCAGAAGGACTCTCCTCCAACGAACATACCCCGACAACCTATGGCAATCAAAGTGGCAGTGATAGATTACTCGAGGCCATCATAACAGAGTGGACTGCAGAAGAATGCGCAGATTTCGTTACTGGTTTAGGACTGCGGCAGTATGGTGATCAATTCTTAGGTATGCTCTTCACATCCTCACTTTTACCTTGAGCTGCGGCCGATGCCAACTGACATTGTCTAGAAAACGAAATTGTCGGCGAGGCATTGGTAGCATTACAACATGATGATCTGAAGCAGATGGGTATTACTAGTGTGGGCCATCGACTCACAATACTGAAGAGCGTCTACGACATTAAGATCAAGCAGGAAATACCTATAGAAACCGACCAATATGTTCCCTTATGTGAGTATCTACTAATTGATTGAGCTATTCTCAACGACTAACTTTCGCTCAGCGGCAGATGCGGAAGCCCAATATGCCACGGCAACCCTCAAGGACATCAAACACCTCGTGGAACAATTGAAATTACGAGACGAGAGGATGAGCATTGCAGAGATGGAGCTGAAAAGGATAACTGCAGAATACGCTCGACTTCGTGAAGACCTTTTGCCAGTGTTCAGAATGGCAAAAGAAGGACAACCATTACCGTATCACCCTGCCGGAACAAATAATCAAACATCATATTCCTATGACACTACAAATACAATATCCCCCCCTGCGCCAACTCCATCGACCCAATCTGGAAGCGGCTTATCAAGAAAGTTCTCTACGAAAAAGCTATTCCTCGAGTCAACACCAAAAAATGCTTCTCCTACTTATCTCCAAGAGAGATCCCTGATTGAACAGGCTCTCGACCCCGCAAATGCTGCAGAAAGAGCAGTCTTGTCGTCTTCACATCTAGCTGCAATGAATGGCGGCTCTCAATCCCAATTATCACCTGGTCCATCACCAAATCAACCGTCCCCTACGTCCCCACCAGCAATGAGCGGCTCCACTCTTGCTTCACGATCTTACCGGTCCGATCAACCAACTCCTGCTCGCTCCGTCTTTCCTCAAAATGAACCCGATCAATATCCACAGTCCGCATATCCTCGAGACCGAGATAGCACAAAACCAGCGCCTTTGCGACGAGCTCAAACGCCTGCTCTAGACACACCGTCGGCAGGATCTGGTGGTGGGGCTTCCGTCGAGATCTTCAAGTCGTTCCGCGTCAGTATGGAAGATCCGTGCTACAAAGTCCTACCCGCGGCTCTCAAAAAATACAACATAAATGCTCCTTGGGAGCATTATGCTTTATATATTGTTTACGGGGACAAAGAGAGGTGTTTAGGCATGGAAGAAAAACCGTTGATTCTATTCAAGCAATTGGATAAAGAGGGCAAGAAACCTATGTTCATGTTACGAAAAATCAGTCCAAATCCTGATGCTCAGCCAGATGGGCCAGGCAGCGCTGGCTTGGATGGAGGCAGGAGCGCAGGGCGCACGACAAGCGGATATGACCCTCCTGGTGGGATCATATAAGTGCTCGTTGTTTGGTTTATAATGCTTTGGAGTTGTTCTGTTGGATTGATCGCCTGGTCTGGTTGCATAGCGGAAACTAGACGGCATAATGTGTATGCAGTCTTTTTTCATCATCCTGTGATAATATATTTGTACGAATGAAAGCGGGGAATGTTAGGGCGATTATGCAGAGAAAGTTGTAAGGCGAATACTTGGGTTAGTGTAGGTAGTAGAGTCGGCCTCGATTTTTACTCTCTTTTATTCGCGTTTGGCGGATCTGGGGCGTTTCGAAGGCTACATGTAGAGAGATAATGAGGCCCTTGAAGAAAATGGAGGGGGTGCATTTCCTGAATGAAAACTTTCTCAATGCAGCTGAGGTGTTCTTTTTCCTTGGGGATACTTGTGAGAGGAGAAAGTATGCAGAATCTTGGAATCCTCGGCAACGGACAGTTTTTGATATCTTGAGACATTTACGTCAAGGCTGTTGTTACATCTATTGAATGAATAAGGGTAACTGAGTTATATATTTTTACATACAACACGATCCTGAAAACGTCGAGGCAGTACGAAAAAGGGGTCTCTAGGCACCAGAGGAGGATAGGGAGGTAAAATCGCTCAAATCCTTTTTAGCATAGCCCAGCTGGCCCTTCTCCAAAGGATTATCGTCGTCAGCTTCAAGTCTGGCAGTGCTAAATCCACGTGATAATAAAGCAGTTGGTTGAAGATGCGCATCAAGGATGATGTCTGGCCTCGTTTGGTGGAGTGGAGCAAATCAAATCGGATTCAGATATCGCGAGTCGCAAGAAATTCTTCGATCCAAATCAGCTCAGCCTCTTTATATTCCAAAGCTCAAGCGGCCTACCGACAATCGAAACACAATCTACAACAACTATAACTTTCCTTCTCCTCTCCCCCCTCCTCCATCCTCCCTCCTCCGTCCTTCTCCTCTTCAATCCCTGCGTTTGATCTGCAAGCAAAATGTTGGATGAGAATCTCCCCACCTTCTATTTCAAGCCTTCTCCAAACATCCCTCTATCAACCACCATATATGAAAGTCATGATGGATCTGAACTGAGCGCCGAATATACACTTCGACGTCCGGATCCCAATCTTCCAGCCTCGAGAAATTGCTATGGTGTAGGACTTTACGATTCTTATAATCCCGAGGTCTTGTACGCCGAAGTTCTGGTCCAACCAGAAGTACGTCAAGCGATCTCTCTTGCTAACCTCCCCCCGAGATCCGATTTACTTAGTCAAGTGCTAACTCTTGCTCTATAGTGGACTCAGCCAACCCTCAGTGCAGCTGAACTTCGAAATCAAAATGGAGTGACGCCTCCTCCCGTACCCATAGTCCCAGATAGATTCACCGTCCAACTCTACAATCCGGACCAACAAGTGCAAGTCCGACAAATCGCAGGATCATGGAACACCTCAACCCATTGGGAATTTGATTTGCCAGTGCACAGCTTCCGGATACCCTCGGCATCAGCGTTGGATAGAAGTCAAAGCGATCCTACAATTTCAGAACTCACACCTAGAGCATCTTTCAAATGGAAGAGGGATGGCAAAATCACCAAAGATATCTCTTGTTATCTTGCTGGTAAATCTACAGATGGAAGAAAGAACAAGGAACCCGATATCCCAGTTGCTATGTTCAAAGGCGGAAAAGATCTCACCGTCTACCAGCCAAACATGCACCGCGTCGAAGTGGAAGATTTCAAAGGTCTAGAAGTCGTTCTTTTACTGAGTGCTACAGTTATCAAAGACATATTCTTCAATGCCAACCGAGAAATCTTCAACATCAGTTCTCCAAACCTAAACTTAAACCGGAAACGCAGCCAAAGCATACCCAAGCTCATAGGAAGAGCAAACTCATCTTCTCCCGCTACAATGTCAGGAGCCATATTATCTTCCTCCCCACCCTTCAATGACATCCCAGCCTCGCAAATTTCTCCTCGTCAAAGCAACAATACCCAACCAAACAGACGAAACAGTCGTCCACCCCCCGCCGATCCGCGTACACAGTGGGAAATCGACGCCGAGACCGCGCGTCTAAAAGCCATGGTCGAAGCGGAAGAACGAGAACGCGAGCGTCTCGAACGTCTCGAAGAAGCACGAATCAAAAAGATGCTCGAAGCGGAAGAAAAAGAAGCCCGTAGACGAGACGCGGAGATAGCCAAAGAAACAGAACGCTTAAGGAAGGAATATGGTGTTCCTCCTGAGTTACCTCAGAGACATACTCAACCTCCTCAACAGCAAGATCCTTATTATGCTCCTCATGTGAGACCCATTCCTGTACAGAGACCCGTTAGCACGCCTTCTGTTCCGCAGCCGAATAATAGTTATCCGAATGGGAATGGGAATGGGAATTGGGATAATGGCGAGTGGGCCGGACAGTCATCGAGTTACAACAACAGTCCTTATTTACAGGCTCCAGGAAGGGGAGCGGCGAGCTCGAGTGGGTTCTTCGGGAGACAGAAGAAAGTTGCTAAGAAGAGGAGTGTTTATTTTTGACTCCCATTTCCCGTGTCTTTTCTGGATCTTTCCTTTTCGTTTGAGATTTTTTTGCATCGCACCGTTGGGTAGGAGGGGTTTTTTTTTGGAAATACCATCCATTGAAGGCGTTGATTGAGGTAGGGGTATTAGGCATTTGACTGGGCTTTATGACTGAATATGATATGATGGGGACTTATGGCTTGGGGGAAAGGAAAGCAATGTAGGAATGAGAACCCTATGATTATGAATACACCATTCCGATTCTGTCATTGCTTGGCATTTTGTGATTCATATTGTATGCATCAGATCGTCCAATAACTCGAGCACTTTTCAAATATCTGAATATGCAGCAGCACAATCTCCCTTTCTTTTCTAAGAACTTAATAAAGCTTTAACTTAACTCTTTCTATTACTCAAATCCCAACCCTTACTTACCACCACCAAATACGAAATATTCTATTTTCTCTTAGAAAAATGCTACTTTGAAAAACTAGATAGTTTCTTCCTTTCTTTTCCCCCTCGTTGTCTCCTCTTGAGATAAGTATATCAGTTAACTCTCCCACTTTTATTTAATTTTGTAAATTGTAGTAGGGTATCCAATTGTATGTAAAAATACATTAAAATATATTTCATCCCCTATCAATGATTGCAATCTTTTTCGCTACTACTAGCACCACCACCACCACCACCATCACCATTTCTGCTATTCTCTTCAAATTACAATAAACTTTCTCTCGTTGTATGTTGGTTACGTTAGGTATCATCCATCCTCTCCTTTCACTCTCCTATCTCTCCTTCAAACCCCCGTTGGCTAAAATGCTATCCATCACCATACCATGTACCTTCTCTCCCAATTCGTTCCTACACCGACAGAGCACCAGGCCCGTACGATTAAAAAAAAAAGTTTATATACATAAAATTTTCTCCATTCTCTCCTTCCCTCCTTCCATTACCAACCCTCTCTCAAAATCTCTTCTTCCGAATAGAAATATCTAAAAGTATTATCACCTCGCCAACTTCCGGTCCAAAACTACACTAGGGACTCTCGTTTCCCTCCCCGTATCGACTTCCTCTCCAGGATGCTGTGTGAATACCGCAGGAGACTCACTCGGTCTCCTCTGTAGCTCACCATTTCCCTGCATGGAAGCAGGTATTTCAGGTATTTCAGGCATACTAGGTATTTCTTTATCGCTATTCCGATTCCGTTCTACTCTGCCCGTCTGCTGCGCAACCCACGAATTGATAGTTCGGAAGCGAGGCGGCTCTTCAGATGATGTCGTATAGATGGTATCTCTGTCTCCGCTTGGCCTTGAAGGCATGAGGGACGAACGTTCCCAGGAGAATTGCGAGATGCGTGTTTTGGATTGGCGGTAGCCTTGTGGTTGTGCTGGTGTGTTGGAGTTTGTTGGACCAGTGGGATCGGAGATGGTGAGGCCATCGCCAAAGCCGGAGGAGAGGGAGGAGAGGTAGCTTATGTGGTTGACTTCTCGTTGTTGTGGGTCGTAGACGTTTTGCGTTTGGATGGAACGCATGGTCCCGCCTTGGAAGCTAGATGATAAGGTATCACCTTGGCTTGATGTGAGGGTGCTGGTACCTTTGTATCCTTGGCTGTAGTAAGCGTCCATGGCCGAAGGCTGTGGTATTAGCTGGCTAGCTTGCTGCCCATAGAATGCATTTGTGGCATTTTGCTGCAATTTCAAGGGGGGAACAGTCAGACGATCAGGTGTGGCATTCTCCTTCCGCTGAGGCGGGCTCGCAGTAGACGGAGGGGGCGTAAGAGATGGTGCATTAGTTGGGGCGAAGTAATCTCCTGGTTCAGGAGAAGACTTTTCGTCCACAGGATAGCTATGGTCATCATGGCCTTCATATTTTGGAGGCGGTTCCATAAAAGAGAAGATTCTGCTTTTCCGCCGTAATCCATATCGACCATTAGCTCCGCCTCTGCGAAGTTGTCGCCCACGAAACTTAGCAAGGATGTCTCGCTCATACCATCGAGTGACGAGCCATACAGCAGCACAAATTATGATGAAGGCGCCTGGAATTCTTATGTTAGCTTTTTGATATACTTGGTATTTAATGACTCGGGCTATACCTAATGTCCCTACCGCAATCAAGGCCTTTTCAGCTGCGGGAGAGAGATCACCGTGTGAATTCTTGTTATGATGACCCCCTACTGATTGAGAGGATGAGATTTTGGTAGTAGCCGCTGAAGATTGGTCTGCCAGAGCCGGAACAGAGGTCGTTATTGTGGGTTGCGAGCCTTGAGTCTGTGAGGCTTTCGCTGTGCTCGTCTCCCCATCCATGCTCGTAGCATCTTCAGGTATTCCTTCTCGTTGCTGACTTGATGCATCCGGGTCAGACGTAAATAAAGTAACCGAAGGAGTCGAAAGGGCAGATATCTATAACTAAATCAGCATGTTAAAAGAGCCTATATCAAATAGCTAACTCACAGGGGTTAAAGTAGTGAGAATAGAATTGGCGGTAATAGAGCTTGAAGGGATTAATGACGAAAGAACTGGGGGAGTAGATATAGGGGTTGCGGTCGAGACCACAATGACTGTCGTCGGAGTTGCAACTGTTGTAGTTGATAAAGCTGCAGGTGGGGGAGGGAGAGGGTGAGATGGAAACAGCTCGTTAGGAGGGGAATTATCCTTCGGATTGTCCTTGTTGTCTTTTCCACTATCACTATTCTTCGCCCTATTGCCTCTATTTTTGTTATTCTCATTGTCCCTCTTTCCATCACCATTATTGCTTTCGATGTCCTTCCTCCTAAGCCCTAGAGTCCGCTCTACTAAGACCACCCTCGGCTTCAATTCCTCCATTTGATTCCGCCGTGATTCATCTAATGGTGCCATCGTCGTATTCATCCTCTGTCTCACCCTTACTTCCCCGTCGTTGACCGACAGACGCTGAGGATTTCGAGCATGCACAGAACGTAGTTGATTTAGAAAGTCGTATTCGTAAAGAGTGTGAGGTTGCAATGTCCGAAGACGATATCCAGATCAGAAGGGAAGGTTAAAGAAAGTCACGATCCAGTCGTGTTGAGAAGAAAACAGAAAGATGAGAGAAGGCGAGGAAGAAGAAAGTTCGAATCAGCCACAGGATCTGCTGGCCTGGGTTAAGGGTGCATGCCACTGGGCATATGGAGGGAGCCATGAGACAAGGTGCTGGTACTAGCAAATTCAAGCCAAGCCTTTCTCTTGTTGCTCAAATTGGGACGCAAACGTACAATGCCTTAACATGAGACTCACCACACACTCACCACCTGAATCTTCCTTGGCAATGGCATCGCCCGAAGCTGGCATAACCATGGGGCAGATGGGGCCAGGGGAGCTTGGGATGTCGATGGATGGAGGAGATAGGCCATACGCGCATACTCCGCAGACTCGCAGAGAGCATGATGGGGATTTCAGGGATGAGCGTATCCGACACTGGTGGTAGCAAAAGATCTGGGACGCTGAGAGTGTTTCGTACATTGGCTCGAGTTTCAAGATGGATGGGCTGACATGGGTGACATTTCCAGGCCGGTCAACCCAGACCAGAGAAAGTGTTGTGATAAGTGAGCATGTACGCAGTCAGGGACATGAACATGTATGATTTTGGGCTTACATGCGATGTTTGATGTCAATACAGACTTCCTTCATGAAGGAGAATTGAGCTGAGGATGAGGATGAGCCATGGAAATGTAAGCGAGATGAGCCTTGCGGAGCCTTAAAAACAAAACTTCAGACTATTAATGCGAGACATGAGACGTCTTCAACCATGCAGGAGGCCAGTATCATAACACGACCAATATATGATCCTTTATCAATGGCCTCATATTCTGAGCCTCATCGTCACCATGCATACAATGCCTTTATCTTTGGAAATACTTAGACGCTTCTTGCCTAATTTACTCCGTGTCTTCATTACAGCCCGGTAAAAACATCGTGGCTATGCTGGAATGTAGATGTCATGTTATCGAAGTTGAACTGTTGGAGAGACAACAAGATGCTTAGGAACATATATGAAGCTGAGAGAGACGGAATTTCCAGGGTGGTCGCCAGCCATAAGGGAATTCTGGAATAATCGTGTAGAGAAAACACATGCATATGACGAGGATAATTACTAGATCGCAACGGTAGATTTCTGAGAGTAACCCAACTTCTCAGATACTTGTCAGTGGGCATCGATTTAATGATAGGATGGCTGGTTGCGTGACGTTACACAACAAAAGCCCACACAGTGTTAATTCTGAATAGAAATAAGAGCTCACTCGATATTGGTCCGAAGACCATTTACTTTTTCGCGATTCTTTACAACCACACTTATAGCTATGGGCATCGACGCCGGGTTTGATATGGTTCCACGTCTGTCTAAAGGAGCAGTCGACCGGCACAATTGGCAATCGTTCATCAAACTCATTAAAGGACGTTACGAAAACGACGATCTAGTCGACATTAAACCCAACTATATTGTCTTCAAAATCGGCGACCATCCGCTGCTCCCATTCGAGGGCCATAAGTTCTTACGCTTCAGCTCAAAAACTTCAGGCAGTCACGCAAAGGGAGTAAAGAAATACCTTGATACTGTTACCCGGGTCGCAAAGGTCTATTTTGGCTCTCGCATCCGAGCATGGAACGAGGCGGCCGACGAACGAGGAATTTATGACTGGCAAGAGGTCCATGACTCGTTCAGATCCTATGAGCAGGTATGTCATGGTTTACTTACTATAGATCTATCTTCTGAAACTGTTTTAGCCTGACGAACCGGAAATCCCGACTACCATTGCTCAATTCGTGTTCGGGACCGATCCTATAAGTGAGCTAAACCTGCCACTCTTCAGCATTCAGCCGGTGCCAAATAAGGGAAAGGGACTCGTAGCTCTCTTCAATATCGGCAAGGGCAAACGGATCCTTTCTGAGAAGCCCCTTTTGACAATTTCAAAATTGTCACCAATGAGCCTGATGGATAGTGATATTGCAGTGAAGCTGAAGGCACTCTCGAAGACTGAGCAACGGCAGTTCCTTTCCCTTCACAACAACTTCCCTGGCAAGCACCCCTTCACTGGTATTGTGAAAACCAACGCTCTACCTTGTGGTGCAGACTCTGTGGTTGGCGGAGTCTATCCCACTATTTGCCTCATCAACCATAGCTGTCTCCCCAATGCTCACAATAGCTGGAACAGTGATGCAAACTGCGAAACTATCCACGCTATTCGCTTTATCAAAGCAGGAGAGGAGATCACCATCTCCTACGACAAGGGTGGCTTGTACGATTCCCGGCGCGCCCATTTAGAAAACGCATTCGGCTTTGACTGCAACTGCAGTCTTTGTATTCTTCCACCAGCTGACCTTCAAGCGAGCGATGCTCGCCGCCGCCAGATTCAGCTCCTGGACGAAG
The DNA here is from genome assembly GCA_003988815.1 of Chlorencoelia australis. Taxonomy (NCBI): domain Eukaryota; kingdom Fungi; phylum Ascomycota; class Leotiomycetes; order Helotiales; family Cenangiaceae; genus Chlorencoelia; species Chlorencoelia australis. The sequence goes on from QYAN01000033.1 coordinate 91,579, forward strand.
CAATTGGCGATCCGAAGCGAGTGATGAAGAGACCAGAAGAGAGCCTGGCAGATTGTCACTCTTTGCTTCAGGTCCTTGAGGAGGAGTACAAGGGCAGTGCTGGAGCATTTACCGCTAGGCTCTATTATGACGCCTTCCAGATCAGCATCACTCATGGTGATCAGGCTCGAGCAAGCGCTTTTGCGGAGAGGGGATTTAGGTCGAGAGTTGTGTGTGAGGGGGAGGACAGCCCAGAGACGCAGAAAATCAAGTGCTTGATGGAGAAGCCAGCTGGGCATAGGAATTTCGGGACATCTAACAGGTGGAAGACTGCGAAGGGATCAATACCCAAGGGGCTAGACACTGATGGGTTTGAGAAGTGGTTATGGAGACAAGGAAGGTAGGATATGATATATCGGCGTTTTCTTTATGTTTAATTTGAGATTGTTTGCAATTTCAACATAGGACAGTGCTACAACTTACCTGCTCTCCCTGCGTATTCACTCGACAAGATCCCACGTGATGCGAGCGGTCGAATGCATGATTTAACATGCATTCGATCCTGTCATAGCCTTGTTATTGCTCTTTTGAATGCAAGAAACCTTTCCAGGTCTGCATGAGTAAAATCACAAGGACACAAGGAAGGAACATGCAACGCCTTCAGAGCAAGAGGGAGCAGAGATGCGAGTCACTCGTGCACAATAGAGAAAAATTTCCCTATGCAGCCACAATTGCTATGTTATACCACGCCCATGATAGATAGATATACGAGAATCGCGCTCATTGGTGTTACGGAAGGTTTCGGATCGAAGGAGCTGAGGTTTTCTTGCTACTGAGATTATCACTTATCACCAAGGCTATTCAGTGCCATTAGTCTCAATGCTTCCTCTTTTACCCGATGCCGTGGGACTGGGATCTCAAGTAGCACGAATGATTGCAAAGTTATAGCAAGAGGAGAATGTCGATAGAAGAAACCGCATTTATGACATTTTAAATTGCAGTATGAATTTGTCGGATTTTCATCTATCAAAAGTTATTTATTAAGAGGCTGTGGGTCGTGCTCGTGTCGGCCATTCTTATCGGGAGAACCCAACTCTTACGTTTATTAAAAAAAAGCTTCACCTCGGTCTTCTTCTCTTCTTCTCTTTGAGCCTTTATCTCCACTCACCTCCACTCACCTCCACTTCTCTTCCTACAATTCCTTCTTGGGGCAATGGCTTCATCAACAAGAGCGATGTTGAGGTTACCTACTCCATCATCAATTGGCCTTGGCTTTACTGCTCGCAGGCCATTCGCGACATCACCTCAACCTTTCCTCACCCGTGCGAGATTGGCAGCCAATATCAACAATTGCAACAAACCCGCCCTTCAGCAGGCCTTCCGTCGCTCTTACGCCGATGCTGCGCCTGCGAAGAAACCTCGAAGGTTTAGATACTTCAGATATACTTGGCGTTTAGCTTGTCTATCCGTCATCGCAGGAACGGCTTACTTGGCATATGGTGTTTACGAGCTCCGTCATCCTGATGATCAGTTCGAACCAGATCCGTCAAAGAAGAATCTGGTCATCCTAGGTAAATCCGAAGCTCCTAGCACCGCGGGTTGATTCGTACTAATATGCGAAAAGGTACTGGATGGGGTGCAGTCTCCCTCTTGAAGAAACTCGATACCGAAAACTATAATGTCATTGTGATCTCACCTCGAAACTATTTCCTCTTCACCCCCCTCCTGCCATCATGTACAACCGGTACTATTGAGCACAGATCCATTATGGAGCCTATCCGAAGCATAATAAGGCATAAGAAAGCTGCTGTCAAGTACTACGAAGCTGAAGCTACCAAGATCGATCCAGAGAGAAAGGTCGTCTCAATTGATGACAACTCCGATGTCAAAGGAGCTACAAACAAGACTGAGGTTTCGTATGATATGCTTGTTGTCAGTGTTGGAGCTGAGAATGCTACATTCGGGATTCCTGGCGTCAGGGAACACTCGTGTTTCCTGAAGGAGATTGGGGATGCTCAAGCAATCCGGAAGAAGATCATGGACTGCGTTGAAACAGCTACCTTCAAGGGACAATCGCCAGAAGAGGTTGAGCGTCTTTTGCATATGGTAGTCGTTGGAGGTGGTCCAACTGGTGTTGAATTTGCCGGCGAGCTCCAAGATTTCTTCGATCAAGACATCAAGAAGTGGGTTCCTGAAATTAGCAACAAATTCAAGGTTACCTTGATCGAGGCCCTTCCAAACGTTCTCCCCATGTTTTCAAAACAGCTTATCGACTATACCGAATCGACATTCAAGGAGGAGAAGATCACAATCAAGACCAAGACGGCAGTCAAAAAAGTGACAGATAAAACTGTTGAAGCGGAAGCCACCGGACCAGACGGCAAAAAGACAATAGAGATCTTGCCGTATGGACTGCTTGTCTGGGCCACTGGAAACGCTGTTCGACCAGTCGTTAAGGATCTCATGTCTCAAATTCCTGCTCAGAGGGATTCAAGGCGGGGTCTTGCTGTGAACGAATATCTCGTGGTTCAAGGTGCCAAGGACATCTGGGCAACTGGTGACTGTGCCGTCGCTGGATATGCTCCTACTGCCCAAGTCGCTTCCCAAGAAGGTACCTTCTTAGCTCGCCTTTTCAACACGATGGCCAAGACCGATGAAATCGAGTCTGAAATCAAGCACCTCAGCACGTCTTTGAACCTAGCTCCTGGAGATACTGCGGCAGTAGCAAGAGAGATTGAGGCGTACGAGAAACAATTGAGAAGGATAAAGGATATCAAACCTTTCCATTACACTCACCAAGGTTCTTTAGCCTATATTGGTAGCGAACGAGCAGTTGCCGATGTCAGTTGGTTGAATGGAAACTTCGCGACCGGTGGTGGCCTTACATACTTGTTTTGGAGAAGTGCATATCTCAGTATGTGCTTTAGCAGTAAGATTCTTCTCCTTTTACCTTGAACATCACTGACCTTTATTTAGCACGCAATCGTGTCCTGGTGGTTCTTGACTGGCTAAAGTCCAAAGCTTTTGGCCGTGATGTTTCTCGAGAATAGACTTATGGGATGAGGGGCGCAAAACTATAGACTTGGGGACTTGACTGAACGACTCTCTTGGGGATGTGTACCACTTTTCCTTTACTTAATATGAACAGCTTTGGGATAGAATGGGAACACTGTATAGATAGGTATTTTCTAGCAACGAGAGAGAGGTACGGAAAGGCTCAGGCTGATGTGGTAATTGAGGGGTTGCTGAACGGGCGCAAGTCGAACTACCTACATAATCATACGGTTACAATGCCTTCTTCAGACCACCCTTCTTTTTGATTCCAATCCTAATTCGGGTATCGCAGATATTGCAGCATTGCCTACCAAACTCTGATTCTCTCCATCCTACTCATGCAGCTTATTCCTTTTCGCAGATGACCGAAAAGAAAAGAGGGGTTGTGGCTGATGTTCCTTCACAGCAGAAATTCTAGAAATTCTCTCACTCGCTACAGCACCCGGTCAATAAATCTGTGCCGCACCCAGCCAACATTCCTTTCCTTTCCTTCCCGTGAGTTTCCATTCTACGTTCCCGTCATAAACGGAATTCCGTGCATTGCCGCAATATTGTTTGATTTTCTTAGTAAACGAGGCAGAGCAGAGTACCTAGAGTAAGGTATGGTACGCTATGGTGTTAAGGCGCAGAGGCTCGGTCTGTCAAACTCAGGTACACGATCCGATCAGATCGAGATGTTACGATCCGGTTGTTCGGAGATTCAGGAACGAGAGTGAGATGAGTAGGAAAGGGAAACGATGTCATTTTTGTGGGTAGGTAGTGAACTGGGTATAAGAGGTTTGTTGTTCTCTACTGTTTTTTAGTCTTGCATTTGCTTATCAGGTTTGAGTTTGATTGTCTACTGTTGAGGTGGATATTATTCTTTTCTTCTGAGAATATAGCACTCCTTCCACTCAAGTGCCATTTCAATTACACTTGAGAAAGCATCACTCAGACTCTATCACCAAACCCTCCCTCATCCATCTCGAAATGTCCGCCATCTTCTCCAAGCTCGCTCATCGTGGCTCCAATTCCTCTTTGTCTTCCTCTTCCTCTTCCTCATCTTCCGCCTCGTCTTCCAGCAGGTCAATACCCTTTCCCCCTCTTCCTCCCGACAAAACAAACTAACAATCCACAAGGAACACCCCCTCCCCACAACACAACACACTAACCAACCACCTTACCTCCCTCAATGCCACCAATGCCCTTCTTCCCTCCTGGCTTGAAAGCTCCTGGTCACCTACAAGTCATCGTCATGAACGGATTGCGTTGGGTGTGCCGACGAACGGGTTGGGTTTGGGTTTAGTGAGGAGGGAGGTGCAGTGGGTTGGAGGGAAAAGGAAGGCGGGGACTTGGCCTTTGTGTAAGAGAGATATGGATGTGGTGGTCGTTTGGGGGATGGAGGAGCAGTTGTGAGAGGAGATGGGAATGGGGGAGAGGTGGAGGAAGAGGGGGTTAACGATGATATGATGGAAATACTGGGATGATTTCTTTTCTCTTTGGGGATGACGGTTTGGGAGTATGCGTTGATTGGGGTTGGGATCATGAAGCTATTTCACGGGAATTGTTTTCATTCCTCTCCTTTCTTTCTATATGAACGAAGATTTTTCATTTACAGTCATTAGATAGCATGCGAGAGATTTAATGCTTTCAATGGTGGTGTATTTACATATTAGATTTCTAGAGTATTTTCCGATTCCATTGTTATCAATACTAAATTCCTTACGTACCAGAAATCGTCAAGCTTAGAGGAATTGAGAACCTACGAATGTTTAGGAGCTTTCAAGCTAGTTAAGTGTGAGTTTCTATACGAATATTTGTTATATTGCAAAACAATTCCCTAGGTTTAAGTCTAGACTGGGCTGTGGGAACCAAGGGTCACACTACTTTGGTTCATGTTGCTATCTGTGTCTTAGATGGATTGATCAGTTTGCAAAGGTGTGATTGCTACTTTTCCTCGGTGTGTCTTGGATATTATTTTATTGTCTATGAATTGATGAGTCGCTCTCCGACTAGACACGAGAGAGATTATATATATATATCAAATTTCGATAGATGCAGATCTCTTTCAAGATGATAAAAAGAAAGGATATAGGCGCCCTAATTAGATATCGAAGGCTGCCTGCAGTTTATGCTCCAGGCGCAGTCCATTAGTGTTTCTTTGTAGAATAACTGTGCGTCTCAGGAATCCTAGGACTTTTAAAGAAAATGGTTCCCGAACCAAAACAACCTCCAGGCCTCTTTTGCTCATTTATAACTTCAGAATGCCTTCTTTGGCTTCCTGTACAATATGGGACTACCCAGCCCTACCAATGGGTATCTTCTCTACTATCTTCCAAATGCAGACACCCTATCCTTAATTATCATGGACAGGATATCTATGCCGTTGCCGCATGCCAGCTTGGACAAAATACTAATCACTTGCCTATGGGAATCCTAGTACTTGATTTTGGAGACTTGCCTTTGAGAAAAGAGCGACAGCAAGAACAAACATAGTCCTTTGGGTTGATCACTGCTAATGGTAGGGGTTTCACCGACTGACAGAGTACGACTGCAGGATAATACCTTGGAGAGCGCAGCTCTAGCATTGACTATAGCTTTAAGTTTCAACATCTCAATCCACTTGCGTGACCTTAGTAACTGTCCCTAAAGCATTTAATTCTGTCTAGAGTGAGCTCTGGCTGCTACTTCGATGACCGGCCAGCCAGTCCTCAAGACTCAGTGCGACAAAGGGATCAAAAAGAGTTCAAGGAAGTTCATTCAGAAAAAAGGATTCCTCTAGGTAAAGGTTTGAATGCTCCAAAAGTAATATACCAATCCAACTGCTTTGGAAATTGCAGTTCAACTGATAGCCTCAGTCTTGTTCCTAGACACTTACCTCTTTCCATTACTTAAACATAACACTGCTACTGTTATATATAATCGTGCTCAAGCTACCAAAGGGTCTTGTCTAGGTGAATGACCATTACTTTGGTTCGTGCATCTCTTGATTTCGGCTGGTCCGGAACCAGACCCTGTAGACTGTGACTATTTTCTAGCAAATATAGAAGGAACAAAAGCAAGCCACAGACCTTTATATTTATTGTGAATAAATGGAAATATATGACTGAGTCTATGCGAGTCGGGTTATAATACAAAATAAGATGGAGATGAGCTACAGTAGTAGTTAACACATTTGCCTCCAAAAGGGTTAAATCCAGTGAGAGTGATTACATACCGGGTAGAAGAAGAAGATTCGGGAAGATACTAATGTTTGCCATTTCCGACTGGGAGCGTTTCATCCGAGCATTGTTATTGAACGAGGCTTATTCTTGACATTCGTGGCCTTCTTGCAGCCTTGAGAAAATGCATCATCGTTCTCCGACCTTCCAGCGCTAAAATAGGCGAAGCCTTCCCCTTGTCAAATCCAAGATGGCTACTTCTTTAGGATGTCAAGCTTCTTCTCTACATCTACTCTATCCACCATACTTCTCCAATTTCTTTTCAACACAACACTCCTTGGATTTTGGGTTACCTCTCCCACAACCACCCTTTAATTCCACCAAATCCAATCTATCACTGATAATCATCGCCACCTCGAGGCGGTTCCTTGATACCATCTTCGAAGACCTCCCATCTTTCAGATAGATCTTTGATCTCCCGCCATCAATATGTCGGCTGAACCAGATCATGTCGAGCACAAGAAGAAGGTGAATCTTAAGTAAGACCCCCCTTTGTCATTGATCCGCGACCTGCGAAGCTATTACTGACTTCTCAACAGCGATGCATCCGGTGCTGAGCACAAGACTGTAAGCTAATCCGGCGCCACTGGCATTGCGTCTTTCAAGCTTCCCATACTCACTTCATCTCCAGGCCGATGACACCGCAACGGCAATTCTCAAGAAGAAGAAGAAGCCCAACTCGTTGATGTAAGTATATCCCACTTCTGCTAGCCTCGAGCTCCCATACTGACAAAAGGTGATCACAGGGTTACAGATGCTATCAACGATGACAACTCCATTATTGCTCTGTCGAATAATACTATGGAAACTTTACAACTATTCCGTGGCGATACAGTCTTGGTAAAGGGAAAGAAGCGCAAGGATACCGTTCTCATTGTCCTTGCGGATGATGACCTCGATGATGGCAGCGCACGAATGAACCGTGTCGTTAGACACAACCTACGTGTCAAGCATGGGGATATCGTCACAGTCCACCCTTGTCCCGATATCAAATATGTGAGTATTCCGGGCTCTCCAGTTGCATATAGCATGCTAATATGAAACAGGCCAAACGCATAGCTGTCCTCCCAATCGCCGATACCGTTGAAGGTCTTACCGGATCTCTCTTCGATGTTTTCCTAGCACCATATTTCCGCGAGGCTTACCGACCTGTACGACAAGGCGATCTTTTCACAGTTCGTGGTGGTATGAGACAAGTCGAATTCAAGGTTGTCGAAGTCGATCCCCCGGAGTATGGTATTGTTGCCCAAGATACAGTCATCCATTGCGAGGGCGAACCCATTCAGCGCGAAGATGAAGAAGGAAACCTCAACGAGGTCGGATACGATGATATTGGAGGATGCAGGAAACAAATGGCACAAATCCGAGAGATGGTTGAACTCCCACTAAGACATCCTCAGCTCTTCAAATCCATTGGTATCAAGCCTCCTCGTGGTGTCCTTATGTTTGGTCCTCCAGGTACTGGTAAGACTCTGATGGCCCGAGCTGTTGCGAATGAGACTGGTGCATTTTTCTTCTTGATCAACGGACCTGAGATCATGTCGAAGATGGCAGGAGAGTCTGAATCAAATCTCAGAAAGGCATTTGAGGAAGCCGAGAAGAACTCACCTGCGATTATCTTCATTGACGAGATCGACTCTATTGCTCCCAAGCGTGACAAGACAAACGGAGAGGTTGAGCGTCGTGTCGTTTCGCAATTGCTTACCTTGATGGACGGTATGAAGGCTCGATCAAATGTTGTTGTCATGGCTGCTACCAACAGACCTAACTCCATTGATCCTGCTCTCCGCCGATTCGGTCGTTTCGATCGTGAAGTCGATATTGGCATTCCAGACCCAACTGGACGACTTGAGATTCTTCAAATCCATACAAAGAACATGAAGCTCGCAGATGATGTTGATCTCGAGCAGATTGCTTCTGAAACTCACGGATATGTTGGGTCTGACGTTGCTTCGTTGTGTTCAGAGGCTGCCATGCAACAAATTCGTGAGAAGATGGATCTCATCGATCTTGATGAGGACACCATTGATGCCGAGGTTCTTGACTCTCTTGGTGTTACGATGGAGAACTTCCGCTTTGCCCTTGGTGTTTCCAACCCATCTGCTCTTCGTGAAGTTGCAGTTGTTGAGGTGCCAAACGTTCGTTGGGACGATATTGGAGGTCTCGAGGATGTTAAGCGCGAGCTCATCGAGAGTGTCCAATACCCAGTCGATCATCCCGAGAAGTTCCTCAAGTTTGGTCTTTCCCCATCCCGTGGTGTTCTCTTCTACGGTCCTCCTGGTACTGGTAAGACTTTACTTGCCAAGGCTGTTGCTAACGAATGTTCCGCCAACTTCATTTCCGTCAAGGGCCCTGAGTTGTTGAGCATGTGGTTTGGTGAATCCGAGAGCAACATTCGAGACATCTTCGACAAGGCCCGAGCTGCTGCTCCTTGTGTTGTGTTCTTGGATGAATTGGACTCCATTGCTAAATCACGTGGTGGTTCTAATGGAGATGCTGGTGGCGCTTCTGACCGTGTTGTCAACCAACTTCTTACTGGTAAGTCTATTTCGCATAATTTTCTAAGTTTATTACTAATATATTCCAGAAATGGACGGTATGACATCGAAGAAGAACGTCTTCGTCATCGGTGCTACCAATAGACCAGAGCAACTCGACAATGCTCTTTGCAGACCTGGTCGTCTCGACACTCTCGTCTATGTTCCTCTACCTAACGAGTCCTCCCGTGTCGGCATTCTTAAGGCACAGCTTCGAAAGACACCTGTTGCTGATGATGTCAACATCGAATACATTGCATCCAGAACTCACGGTTTCTCTGGTGCCGATTTGGGATTCATCACTCAACGTGCTGTCAAGCTTGCTATTAAGGAGTCGATCTCTTTGGACATTGAGCGCCGCAAGGCTCGTGAGGCTGCTGGTGAGGATGTCGATATGGAGGACGAAGATCTTGAGGATCCAGTTCCTCAATTGACCAAGGCTCATTTCGAGGAGGCTATGAGCCAAGCTCGACGATCCGTCAGCGACGTTGAGATACGCCGATACGAGGCTTTCGCACAAAGCATGAAGAGTGCAGGTCCTGGTGCTTTCTTCAAATTCCCAGAGGCTGGCGAAGCTGCTGATGCCTCCGGCGGGGCTGCAGGGTTTGGTGAGGGTGGTGACGACGGTGGTCTTTATGATTAGATGTGTATTTTATTTCCTTTATTTGCGGGCATGGAAGAAATAATAGCATGGCTGGCTGGGGAGGAAGATGAATAGGCATAAGGTCTCGATCCTGAATTGGTGGTTATAGCCTCTGGATGGATAGGAGAGATGTTTTCTTTACAGATCACATTTGATCCTCCTAGTCAAGCCTTTTATCATAGATTGTGCAATAAAAAATTTCCGTATAATTCCCGACAACTCCTCCCAATGCTGTGAAGTTGATGAAGAATGGCAATTTATAATACAAAAGACCCACCCAGTCCTGGTATCGAACGAGTCTATAACTCTTCCCTATAGCCTTCATGACCGCTCAGCCATTCCCAATAATACCAGTTCAAAAACAGCCCACCCATCTCTCCCAATCCCTCTCCATTCACACACCATTCATTCCCCAACCTCACAAACCAACTCCAAACACTCCCTCGTAATCCTCACTCCCTCCTCAACGACATTCTTCGGCAATGCCAAACTCTGTCCTCTCTCCCCTCTTCCGGCATTGCCCGTCGCAGTTCCTCCTCCTCCTTTCGCAGCACCAGTAGTAGCAGCAGAAGTAGAAACCCCATTACTCTTCACGTCATCTTTCTCTCTTGCAGCCAGGGAATCAGCTCGAATATCCTCCATTACTCGACTCATTAAAGCGGGAAAGGTTGTGCATTCACCGTTTCGGAGTAATGAGAGGGTGTGGTTTTGGATTAAGGTTGGCCAATTGGTGGGAGAGGCGTTGAGGGCGTGGAGGAGGGTTTCTTGGATTCTAGGGGGTGGGGGAGGGGGAGATTAGTTGGGGGAGGGGCAATTGGATGGGGGAATGGGTGGAGGTGAGGGAAAGCGGGTGGGGAGAAGGAGGGAGAGAGAGAAGGCTTACTTTGATATATGGCCGTCTCGAAGGAGAATGGTGTTTATTTGTGACCGTAGATCCGGGTCTTGGGTAGTGGGTGTGTAGGTGGACGCATTTTTGGGAAGACGGACTGGTGTTGTGGATTCTGAAGCCATTGTTTTTAAGGGAAGAAAGCTCTATGCGCGGGTTTTGGCGTGAATGGTGATTGTGGATGGGACGGTGATAATATACCACCCTTCTGTTGTTGCGAGTGTTGTGAGTGTTGTGGTTACTGGTATGAGTTGGGATAGATTTGGATGGCGAGGCTGTAGAATCCGGAAGCCTCACCCACCAACCAGCCAATGAGAGATATCGGGGGATGATATCAAATCTGACTCTCAGCCTATTGTCAAAGCCATCGATGGCCAATCGAATAAGCACATTCCACGCCGGCGAACCATTCAATATCACGTCCCGCGCGTAGAATTATCAATTGCTGACGTTCCACTGGATGAAGCGAAAAGACCAAGGCTTTAAGTCAAATGAAACACCCTTCACAGTCCTGAAGTTTCAAAGGGATCTAAAGAGGCTTCTGTCACACAAGAAGATCAAATCCAGATGCACTCATTCCACTCATCCCATTCATCCCATTCGTTCTATTGGCCCATTCCCTTCAACCGACAATTCGAGAGACCCCTTTACTCACCAGCACAGGTTGTCGGCGGTAACGGCAATGCAGGATGTTGTGAAGGAAGGAGTATTAATAATGACTCCTTCGTATAGAGGCGAGTGGCAGTGTTTCCCAGTCTTCCTTTTCTTGTTCTGGACATCGGTGTCTTGTTTTGTTTGTTTCCCTTGCAGCACATATACTCCTTTCTCCTTTTCTCGTCTTTGTTTCTTGCATTGTGTGCAATAAGGGCTTTGTATTCGAGACAGAAGACAAGTCGAGTCCCACTCCTGCCTTGTTTGTTCGTTTCTTCCCTCCCAACTCCCAAAATACCCACACAAAATACGACATTTGTGTTCAGTTCAGATACACGAGCGGGAGAGAGAACGGAAGTATTCCAACCAAGTAAAAACATCGAAAAATATACTCTCCCTTGGCAGGCATCCTCGGATGCGGAGTGGCAAACCTGCGTCATTCCAGAAAGTGGCACGTCAAATCGAAAGGCATTTTTCAATTCAACCATCGAACAAACCCGCGCTCGGCCGGCAGATTCAAATTCGAAGATTCTGACAGTTCTTGTCCCATGGCTGCCATGGCTTGACTGTCCATCCCGTCCAAGCAACTTCTCCCAAACCCATTGCGTTTCGGCAGTCGAACCCACGAACCTTGGCTCTCCCACTCTCTCACCCCTTGCCAACTACTGACCTCATCATTCAATTAATTGGTTTCCCTTCTTCCAAGCTTGTGCTTTAAGCTTCTTTTCCTACTCTTTCGGAAAGACGAATCATAACGGAACAAAACAAAATCGCGCCATTCTTATACATATACATATTGCCATTCTACGAGAGCTTCGTCCAGAGAGCTCCTGCAGATTACAATGCGACAAAAACGCCTACCCACAGTCATCACCCTCGCTCTCCTCTCTTCCCCTGCAGCACTCGCCCTCTCCCTCGCCAATTTTCAAGAAATAACATCGAGATCCATCCCACTAGACTGCCAAATCGTCTACGATTCGCAAATCTCAACTTGCACCGTCGCGGATTTCACATCAGGATGTTCGGATTCCTGCGAAGAAGCATTACTTAACACCGCTGCAGCAGTGGATGCAGCTTGTGCGGAGGTTTCAGTTAGTGGTAATACATTGCTTGGTATTGTGAAGAATGGGGGGATTATTCAGGCGATTTGCCCGATCGTTAAATCTACTACGAGTTCAACAACGACGAGTTTAAAAACTACAGCAGTGAGGAGTACAACGAAAGTATTGTCTTCAACGATGGCGACGGCGACGGTGAAATCTACGGGTACTTCTACCTCTTCCCTGAATGCGAAAACTTCATCGACGGTTATCATAAAGACATCCTCGATCCCTGGAACAACCTCTTCCTCTTTCTCTTCTTCCTCTTCAACGACCACCTCCACCCTAGCCCAAACAACCCAACAATCAACAATAACCTCCTCCCCCGTCACCAGTCCACTCTCCACAACAAGTACATCAACCAGCTCCAGCTCATCCACCACTACTTCATCGAGCGCAAAACCCAATTCTCAAGGAAACAGTAATGCCAATTCTGGAGGAGGAAGTCCTTTCGATATCTCCAGTGGTGCTGGACCTACTTTCCGCGCTGTTCCCAAGAGTTCGGTGTTAGGTCCTTTTATGGGCGTTATTGGGGGATTAGTTCTTTTTTGGTAATAGAGAATTATGCTTGGGGAGTATGAGGAATGGAGGGAAAGCAATGGTGAAGGGGCATAAGAGGTAGTAATGTTTAAATGATTTTGTTTTAAAACTTGTATTTCTATTCATTTTTTTATTTTTTTTATTATTTTAGTATGCACTTTATTTTGTGTGGGATACATAAAGCATGGCGTCTATGGGTGGGATGTGTTTATGAAACTTTGGATATTGGTGAGGGGAGGGGGGGAGGGCAGAAGAGAAGGGTGGGGAAATGTCTCGGGAAGCATTTCTCTATCAATTGGATGGATAGAAGATGTCCATGATAGCAGACGGGCGGAGAGGAGACGGAGAGGAATGAAGTTCAACTTCAATTATATATGAAAAACGGCATTGGGAAAAACCCCGACTAGGAAACTGGATTCAAAATGAAGAGAAGGAATAAAGATAAAGGGGAAAATAAATCTTAAGCCCATTCAAATACCAGTTTCTAGACCAAGTGAAAGAAAGGAAAGAAGCTTTTACATTTATCTTAATTTATTACCTACTTTCACTCCCTTTTTCTTTCTCCTACCTTTTCACTTTGCACCGTCATGCAACTTTTTTCGTCTTTACCTCATGTTTTCTTCCCCTAGAAGGAGAGGTAATTTCCATTCCCCATCTCCCCATTTTCCATTTTCCATTTTCCATTTTCCCTTCCAATTCAAGTTCCCCCTTCCCCTCCCCCAAAAAGGCCTCTGTCCTGTCCGCCTTCCATTCTCTTACCTACCTTGTCATGTCATATTTTAAATATATTGCAGTACCTGCGTATATCAGCAATGGTATCAATAGCAAAAGCTATTTTATTTAGAGATCCTTGTTTTTTTTTAGTAAAAGATAGCCATCTTTCATCACTTGTTAATCAATCTCTGTCACATTGTTGGAATAATTATCATATGATGAATGTCATATGACTAACTAACTACATTTAGCTAGTAGGCGATGCCTATAGAACTGAGAACTTAGAACCATAGATCATTGAACCAGACTTGTTATTTCCTTTTTACTTGCATATGCAAAATACCGGTGATACCTACATACATTGCATCAGTTATATAACAGGACATCAGGATATATATCTCATTAGAACAACGTCAAATCACAACGAAGATCACACCAGTGCCCTTCATGTATTTCTTCTATTCCACCATTTGCATGCCTTCTCTATCTTTACGCCTCAATTTTCCTATCTCAAGTGGATTGGAACTTCTAGGCTCTGGACACTGCAGGTTTGTCCACACATCCAATAGGTTTGACAACAGCCTTTGCTTGGGGATCTTGCTAATGACAACATCTAAGCCTTTCCTCAGCCTGTCTCCCTGAGCCCCCAAGACAAAAATGTCTATTTCCTCTTATCCCTAGCCATCACCTTCTCTTCTGCTTCCTACAACCCAATAAATCCTTCCCTACCCACCAGAACCTTTGCCTTTTATCTTCATTAACATACCCCACGGTTTTCAGGCACCTGGCCCATCATTTAGCACAAGTCTCAATTAGACATCTTAATTGTGGGGGGTTGAAGGCTTGTACTGGCAGAAGCAGAGCCATAGCAGGTGTTGCTTACTAGTCTAACCGGCAAACATGGACTCTTAATGGAGACATTCTAAAGTGGGGGTAAAGAAAGGGGTAGAAAGGGATAGCAGATGAAAAGGAAGCAATTCAGCGTCTAATTAGGGAACTAGAAAGGACAAGGAGTCTCCAGCTACTTCTTATGATCCCCTTAAATTGTTTGCTCTTGCATTCTGCTTTCAGTTTGCCTCTTAATGCATAAACATTATATTTATTACCAATTCTTTAGCTTAGCTCTTTGCCCAGCCCTCAATCGCTTTTATACCGCCTGTGGTCTCCCCACGACAGGCCTTCATCCTTGGAGTGTCGTTACCTCATATTTTTCATTACCAGTATCTCTAGCTTATATACAAGCTCAATGGCCTGAATATCAATCCATTTTTGAATCACAAGTTTCCATAGTCTCCTCATTTCAATTCTCTTATAACCACAAATACGCCCATTAGGATCTCTGTATCAACCTGGGCGAGCTCTTTACTTGTCTGAAAATGTACCATTGGATTAAATCGCTCTGACAACTGCCTTCGACTTTCTCCATACTTTTCATAGCTACAATATTTCCCTTTCTCACCTTCCCACCCGCCTTCTTTTACCTGAAATCAACATATTACTTTTGAGAATAAATGTAGATAGCAAATCCTTTGTTCGATATTTTCTAAGCTCCTTTCAATATGCCCCCCCCCAACAGGTTCTGCATATTACCAGCGACATTTCAACAATACCTTCAATATTGCTCCCCTATATTTTGCATTTTATAATCACAAAGATGACCACTTTGTAGGTGCAAACATCTTCAGTTAATCCCTTTCCAGTTCTTACCCTCTCTAACTCGGTCGAAGATGAGCAAGATATCTAACTATCTAACATACAGATCCACCTCTTACGATACCTTCTTCTACGATCTCGGGCATAAATCATACCCCCCTAGCTCGATATCTCTAGTGCAAGGGCGAGCAAGTTATTTAAATATACTGTACAATACACAGCTCTGCCTTGGATACATGGCCAAAACCTGATATAACCCTTCCTTCTATGGGTTCAGCTACCAAACTCTCCCCTCTCTAGCTTTATTTCTCCGGTTCAAACACAATACTCGAACCTTTTATAACCCCTCTCTTTCATGATCTCAGTTACAAAAACCTTTCTCTCTCCAGTTTTTGCATTCTCTGATTCGATCTTTTTGGCTTGATAGCAGGGAAGCTATTCAACTGTGTAATATACAGATTCACCATGCTCATGCCTTCAGAACTTTTTACAATCCTTTCTTCTTTGATCTCAGTTACAACAAGACTCCCCTCTCTCACTGTGCTCTCTAGTCTAAGATCCTTAGCTCAAGCAGAAGTAAGCTATCTAATGTGACACGCAGATCCTCCAAGCATACACTCTCTTACAGCCTTCCCTTGTATAACCTCAGTTGCGAAGTTTTTCCTCTTCTCTCCAGTTTTGCCCTCTCTAGCTCGAATACAAGCTCGAAGAAAAGTAAGGTAGCTAACAATAACAATTGAATATACAGATCCATCGAAACATCTTACGATCCTTTCTACCACGATCTCAACTCCTCATCTTCAACAGGGTAGTTACACTAGCCAATCTGAAATTGGGCTTGGATCCCTCAATCTCGGTGTATCAGCACACTGTTTGAGGTCTAATTCTTAGAATTCACAAGTTCAAGCCTCACTTCGACTCCGTAGCTGCCCTCCTCGAGTGCCCTCCTCGAAAAGAAACAACTACAAAAACAACAATATTATTGGCAGAAAATTACCCTGGCGGTAAATACAACAGAGGTGCAGAAATGGCAACGGATTAATCATAGATGGATACTGAATGCTTCCGGGAGAATCAGATCCTAATATTATTGGAGATAATAGCTTCAAAATCACGAAAATCACGAGCCTCACATCATTAACCTTACAATAATTGACTGCTCTCGCAGTCCCGATGATGGATGAAAAAGTCCGAAAATATAATGGTAGGGTCACTAGACAAATCAACTGATGTACCAGAGACGATAAGCTTTAGCAAAATAGCTATAGGAAAAGAAGTAGTGGATAAATGGAACCCACCCATAAAGGATAATGACAGCCATCATTTGTAGGAGATGAAAGATATTTATGACGAGAGTGGAGAAGTATCTCTCCCCATAATGTTTCACTTAGCACATTTTTTTCATAGCTCTTATTTCATTGTCTCTGCATTTAGCATTATTTCATCTAAATCTAAATCGCCAAAATTGTCTCTCCCTTGTTTCAGATGTTGACATGTTATTATGGCTTCGGATTACCTGTGGGCGAGGCAAGGTTGCACTACTCTGAGCACTTTGGAAATCAAAGGCATTTAAAAAAGAAGGCTTGTAAAGTCAAAGACCTTGAATAGGGTTTATCAGATGTAGAAGATATTGATGCATTAAACTGACCAAAAAGACAAAGCTGTCCTAAGTGTAAGGTTAAACGTCTAAACAAACAATTGGAAGAGCACAAGGTAGCTTCAGCCACTCTTCGAGGCTTATACCACTTTAATTCTGGCTTTAATACTTCAAAACCAACTTGAGAATTATTCTAGCCTTGGCTCGTGTTGTAAACTCCAAGATGGTGATTTGCTATTGATAGGAACCCTTAAGCGAGGTCCAACTTCAGGGGTAAATCGTTTTCTCGATAAACGTCGCACAACAACTGACGATTGCATATTGGACCCCTCATGTAGAACAAAGATAGAAATTTTGCTTGATTATTGTCGTATCTCACTGTTAGATAGTTGAAAGATACATTGAATATAGCGTATAAGAGATTCTTTAGGTTGTTTGCATTCATTCGAAGTTCGAGCATCGAGACTTAATGCTATGAGTGCATGGAAAGTAATCTCAAGTGTCACATATTTTCCCTTGACCTATTCTGACCTCATGGACCAAGGTTTCTCATTTCCCCTTAAATTTCTGCTTCTCAAATTGCAAGCCGGCGATTGAATATTGTACCCGGATAAGTTCTTGGGTACTAAGAAAAGGGTAGAAATTGTTCTACAAAATAGACCCCTTCCCCTCTGAAGCCACCCCTGAGTTGTACTTCTTGAAAGAAAAGAAATGTATGCGATCGAAGGTTTGCGATGTCTCCAGAGAAGAAGTCGCTGCTGGAAACAACTACACGAGGAAGCATTTGTTGTTGAAACTGCCCAACTTAGTTGCGTTGCCTAAAAGAATGTCGAAAATTTGAGCAATTATTTTATAGAAGTTATTTTATAGGGAGATATTCCTAAAGATAAGTCAGAAGATCAGAAGATCAGAAGAGCAAGGTCTTATTGTTGATCTTCTACAAGAGCTTACCTGGCAAGAGCAAGTAGTAGCGTGCGCTCACAGATACTTTGAAAGTATTTTGCAAGTAGAGCCGTAAGCCAAGGTCTTGAAGAGATCAAAATCACCTATCCCTTCTATGTCGTTTGGAAGTCTAGACGTTGTTATATAATCATTCGATACGATGTAGTTGCTTCGGTCCCCTCCCAACTAGGATTCAATGCGGATTGCTCTCGATGCACACCTCTTAATTCACCTTGACTTGGTGTGAGTCAAAGAGGAGGTCGTCGTCGTGGCAATATAAAAGCAGACCAAAGCTTCGCACCGGATAAATACTTTTCAACACAACAACTTCCTCCTATTCAATCACCAAACAACACTGCATCATAAAAATTCCCAAAAGATATCTCGCTAATAAGAGAGCACGATAAGTCGCCGAGGAAATAGCAGCCTTGCGCAGAAAATCGCAGCGTAGCCTCAGCCAAGCACAGCAAGGCGCCGTCGTCGTTGGATTTACTCCGACAACATCTCCGCATGAGACTTCTTGGAACTCCACCCCTTCTACGATCCATTCTTGAATTACTAAAGCCTCTTCCCACACCGAACACCGATATAGGATCCCTTGTGCATACAATTTGGTAGCTTGCTAGTATTGACGTTAAGATCTAAAGTATGAACCTCCTTCCTAATCTTTAAGCGTCGTCGCGGACACAACTCCATCTCATACGCGGTTGTCCATACAAATATCCTGCTTGATTCTCTCACACCTCCTGCTTACACAAACCTTTCTAGATCTTTCAGCAACTTGCTGCCTTCGAAACTAGAGTGCGAACACATGCAATCTCACGATCTAGACAATCTCGAGATCTAAGGTAACAACCCCCTCTTTCCTTCTTCAGTCCCTTTATTCTACGCATAATACTATTCTGATCTTTGACCGGAAAGAACAACTCCACTCCAACGCTTCCCAATTCTTCTGCATATGCAAATCATTGTTGATCTTTTATTAACTGCCTTTGCAATTAGAAGACTTTCACTCACAGTCTTGTAGTCGTCCCTTATCAATAATTAAACCCGAGAATCCAACACTCCCATCCTACAGATCGCCCTTGATCACTTCGCGTGTTCAATATCTTCCCGTCTTGCTCGACTGTCAAAAACAATCCCTTGATATTTTACCAGCGAGTGCCCTCGAAAGCTAACAGAAACACATTATAGTCTTGTCGCATCATAGTTCGAAATCTCCGAAAGGTTTCTCTACCTCGTCGACTTTCAATATCAACCTCACCGACTCGTGACAAATCCTTGCCAATACCGCGTGAAATTCGTAATAAGTACTGTAAGTTTACAATACATATCGTCCTTCTCACCCTTTCATTGAGCAAACCCTCCCCTCAGACAGAGC
This sequence comes from Chlorencoelia australis, assembly GCA_003988815.1. NCBI lineage: Eukaryota > Fungi > Ascomycota > Leotiomycetes > Helotiales > Cenangiaceae > Chlorencoelia > Chlorencoelia australis. The sequence goes on from QYAN01000033.1 coordinate 110,456, forward strand.
CTCGATGTTTTGGTCACATCTTTCTTCTACACCTTTATCGCCTCGTTCTTTCTAATCTTACGCCTCTATTTTGATCTAATATACTTTTCTAATCTCTGCCTTGTCGCTTCCTTCACCACCATTTCCTCCTCTCTATCTTTGAGTTGTTGATTTAAGCTAACATGAAAGCAGTTGTGAATCCTCTACGAAGTCTAACGAACACGTTTACAACTCAAAGACCCTTTCTCCTACAACCTAACAAGACCAAAGCCTTCAAGATGGGTGCAAAGTTTTGGTCTGAAGTGGAGAAAGCATATTTTCTCAATATCATCGTCCCGCTTTCCCAATATGCCACCGGTATCCACGACCCAAGTCATGGCCGCACCTTCGTTGACTTGGCGTCCAAGATGCAGCAAGATATGGATAAAGTGAACAAAGCACGTCGCCAATATACTGGGGAGCTTCTTTATGAGCACTGGTATCAGAAGGTTCGACCACGTCGGGATACACAGGGACGAAATGGTCAATCTCTTGGTCCTGGATCTGCTGGACCTGCTTCTTCTCGACGCAAGGGGGCTGCTTTGATGGAGAATTACAGTGACTATGAGGAAGATACTTATGAGAAGCAAGCTATGCCTATTGAAACTCTCTTGAAGAAATATGGCAATACCGGGCCCCATCGCTTCACTCACGATCTCAGAGAGGAGAGATTTAAGCAAAAGAAAACTCCCCAGAAGCCAAACCCGTACCCCGTGGTTTGCATCCCATTCCAATATCAAGCACTAGAAGAAACTAACCACTGTGCACAGTTCTCTGAAATGATGGAGAGGGCTAAAGAGGATCAAGCATGCTTTTCAGTTGTTCGTACTTCATTCCAATATCAAGCATAAAATAAGCTAATCATTGTGAATAGTTCTCTGGCATGGGCAGAGCTGGTGAAAATGAGACTCCACGACTTACATTGACGCCTCCAGGGGCCAAGGTAAGCCAAGACTTGTTGCATTCAGAGGCTGCCGCTACCTTGGCTTCAATGAATACCCCTCGATCCAGCTCTTTGAACCCATCTTACAACACCGCTGGTATGAAGTCATCGGATCGCAACAAGGGTGGCCGTCGCCAAATCACTGATAGCCGAGTGGCTACGGACGAGGACTTTGAAGACAGTGATGGCAGTTTCGCTTTGTCCGACCCAGCAACTCCATCTTCTGCTGCCAAAGGTGGTCTGCCTAGCTTCAAGAGGACCCCGACCACAAATCCTCAACGCACTCCTGGATCGGGAAGCAGTGGATCGTCTGTGCTCGGCAAACGCCGGAACCCTTCGTTATTCGACTCTGACAATTCAGATTGCGAGAGCATGCTAGGAACACCATCAACCCCGTCCAAGCGTTGCAAGATGAGCGAGCAATTTCGGGCTACAGAGAGCATGTTGTTCCCTAATTTCAGTCCTAGTATGCAAAACGCCACTTCACGTAGCTCAGCCCGTGGTAATAGTGTGCCTCCCAGCCTGGGTCGTTGGGCTCCCTACTCTATAGAGAGATTCGAAGCTACGGATAATGTTCCACGTGCTTCTCTTAGAAGTGCTGCCCAGATTAGAGATGGTCGACTAAACCGTATGCTGTACAATGATGCTCAGAGTGGTGTGCGTCTTACGTCTCGCTCCTCATACCAGATTGATCGTCAAGCCAATGCAGCAGCAGCATATCATCAACAATATCATCCTGGTAGTCTCGATGTTAATCTTGATGAATCCTTACTTATGCCACCACCCGCTCGTTTCTTGGCCCGTGGAACCCAAACCGATCCTGTCAAATTTATCGAAGCCAGAAACAGAGAAAAGGGTCTTGGTGTCTTGGATATTGAGGAGGATGAGTAAGTGATTTTAAAGAATCGGGAGTGGTTTCGAGAGAGAAGGGGAGTAAGGTTGGCTTAGTGGAGTAGTACTAATGGAGATTGAGAGTACTAATTAGATATAATATCAAAAAAATCGGGAGCGGTGGAGGATACATACTCCAGATAAAGGCTCTCTATGAGTCGCGGGTACTTTACTGAATTCACAACAAAAATAAGAGGAGTGGTGGAGGATACAAGATGCTCTACTGAAAATAGTGTGGCATAGATAGATAATAATATAGTAATATTTTTAGAATTACTGTCTACCATACGTGCGAAAAAGAGATGGAGATTATCTTTAACATGGATAATGGCTTATAATCATCATTCCTATGGATTTATTTTTTGGGCACAAAAGTTTGCGAAGATGAATATTGATGATATTCGTCATTTTCAAAACATAAGGGTGACACTTGCCATTTTAGCAACTAGCCTCTGCATGTTATAGTCCTCTTATGTACACATACAGTGAAATGCTAAAGCTTCTATTAAAAAGTACCCTCATTTTTTCGTCTGTAGAAACAGCAGAGAAAGCAGGAAAACTATTTTATTGCTGTCATTTGTAGTACAATCATAAAACACTTAGTGTCCCGCAAGTCCGAGTTGGACTATTTAGACTCTAACTTCAACTCGCTTTGTACAAGTCCACTAGATCTTTCACTCGAGAAGTCCGTGTTGGAGAATATATTTTGTGGATTACCCAAAATATGTAGAACATTAAGCTTGAGAAATCATCCAGTAATGGATAATTTCCCCAACATTTCAAATGTTTGTGTGGCAATTATTAAGTCAATGACAGAAGTATGTAAGGAAGAGATTGAACAAGTGGCAGGACATGATAAATTAAATGGACTCAGTATTCCTAAGAGACTAGCTAAGGTAAATATAGTGCTAGACGAAGAACTAAAGTCATAGTGCCCCATTTTTACAAATGGAACTGTAGGACCTGATGGCAAAGGCTAAGCAAATAGATTCAAGTTTTGGGAATAAGGTGAGGCAAGAATACCAATTGCATTGCAGCTACAATTCTATCTCGAATTTTATGGTCTAAGACCCTTATTCGGTCTTTGCGACCTGCTTTCCCCTCATAACCTTCCTTCGTTGGGTTATCATATGAGTGAACAAAATATAAGAACCTGCAAGAGATTAGTCTTGTTCTGACCCCGAACTTGTAAACTCCAGAGACATACCAGGAATATAAATGAATAGAATTAACTGCAAAGCCCAAGCATACTCCTGCCTCAGCTTCTTTGCCGGAACAATTGCATTGTAAATCAACCAGCATTCGCTGCTAATTCCCAACGGGTAGAGTACATAGAACGTATTGTATCTCAGCCAGGTGATAAGGCTTGGCTGGTATCCGCTCAAGTTCAAGACGAAGTAGGAATATCGAATGACCTCGGTGACGCTCCATGCAAGGAGCATGCTCGAATAGCCGGCGCTTTTTGCTAGAAAGGGGAAGCTATTGACGATAGGCCAGACGAGTAGGATTCGACTAGAGACTTGCATGACGGTGGTGCTTACTGGTGCTCGTACGATTCCTGCAATGGCTATAATTAGCCTGGGCTCTCTTTTTTTAAGATGGGCTAGAGGTAGAAGTAGGTGCAGCGGAAGCTTACCAGTGGCAGCGTGTACCACCTCTAATAATGCCAATGTCTGTGTCCATTTTGCGAATTGTCCCACGGCGGGATACACTCTGCCAAAGCCCACGAGTGGCACCAGCAGTACAAGACGCCCGAGGACAACCAGCCAGAGGATTGCTGAGACGAAATTATAGAGGATTAGGTATTGGGTTTTCGGCACGCTGGATCGAAGTGGTTTGGGGGCGGGTCTTGGACTGGCTCGTAATGGTGCATCTCGGGAGTCCATGATGTATGTACACTTTGGAACGAACTCGTGTTGAATTGACTTGGGGAGTTGAACTTCCCTCTTTCTTCGTTTCTTCGCTTCTTTCCTTCTTCCCTTCTATTTCTGGGTTTTGGTTTGGGTTTGGGTTTTGGGTTTGAAGATGGGTGTTGAAGCTTTATTTGACTTTTGGTTTGGGGGAGCTTGGGCCACTATAAGTCCATATCTATGTTGCAATTTGCATCTGCAGCTGCATCACCGCCAGAGAATGGTTTACATCTCCACGAGATCTCTCCTTTCCTTGGTGGGAGCAGTGATCAGAAAGGTAAATTAAGACCTATATATACTAATTCGTCAATCCCAAACCCCCAAGTTTATTCACGAACCCCTCCCCTCTCTTCAATTGCTCTTCCCATCCTTCTCCTTCTTTCTTTCAACCACATCTCTCTTGGAGCCTAGATCTAAGATGGCAGACACATTTACTCTCTTCTCCTCCTTGCCTCCGGAGCTTCGTCTGAAAATCTGGGCAGCTGCTCTCCCAGAATACTTCCGTACCATCCATCTGCGAAAATACAAATCACTCCCAAACCCCATCCGCACTAGTTCCTATTGCATGGCAACAACGCCCTGCCCTTCCAGTATCGTCTCACTCCTCAAGACCTGCCACGAATCTCGATGGGCCGTTATCAGACGCTTCCAACCTATGCTCAAGTTGAGAGCATTAAAACCTCGAACCCACCGGCTGAACAGTCCCGTTCACCAGAAAATTCCTTTCGACCGTCTTCATTACTTCGACCCGAAGAGAGACGGAGTCTTCGTCGACTCGATTTGGCCTTGGTCGGGAACTATCAATAAACCTTCGGGCCTCTTCAACACCAGAACTCTCAACATACATTGCAATGATTGGTGGTCAGCTTGGAACAAACAAGGAGGCCAAAATATATTATTGGGCAAGGACGGGCTGCTGAGATTTAGGAACCTTGAGAAGCTAAACATTGTGTTTCGACGTATGAACACAGACGAAATAGAGGGAAGACATATTCGATGCTTTACGAATCGACAAGGAGAAGAGCTCGCCTGGCCTTTATACGGTGTCGCTATCTACCCAGAGTCAATACAGGTGAGGCTTCAGGCTATGAAAGATGAGAACCCTGGTTGGGAAGCCCCTGAGGTTAAATGTGTGTATTGGGCTGCTAGTCCGCTTGAAAAAGCCGGATATTCAACTCTAAGCTGGATGCATTAAATCAAGGCAGTTGTCTGGATAGCATGTCCTTCACGTGTTTTGTTTCCAAACTTTTATCAACCTTTTTTTTTAATAGGAGTATCAGGAGTTCTAAATGTTTAGGGCAGTGTAGGACATTCGAAAAAGGTTTGATGGTTCGAGCAATTAGAATCCACAAGAGCTCGATGTCCTGTCATTCCTCAGACTTCATTTTTTGCTTGTTGTTGCTGGTTAGATATGTTCTGTCATGAATGGATGATATTTTGGCAGATATTGACCTTTCTTTGCATTGATTTCTTTTGCAGGCGATATTTTCTTTCTCTTTGGACCCCCATCAAACAGCACTTATCTCGGGCCGGTCAGCAACCTTTCAAGCAGCCTTACATGTCACCGATGAAATGGCGAGTAAGTCCACACCCCAAGGCTTAAGATTGAAAGCCCGTTATTAGGTTGCACCGTATAAAGACCCATATTCCTAGGGGTCTTCAACCTTAAAATCTGGCGAACTTCGGAAACATCGAGGCTTAAATTCGCATATATAACTCATGCGTCAGTCACGCTCAAAATTTCCACAAACATAAGGCACAGCTATCCATATTCTCCTTTCCATTTTGATGTTTTGAGATCCTTCAGCCCTTGAATTTCCCTCATTTCAGGGGCTCGTTCTTGATTACGGCTGCCTTGTCTGCCCCCCTGGCTTCCTGTCAGCCCTATATACGATCGATTGTGTGTTAAGCCTTGGCCAAGCTTCGATACATATTGCGTATTACCCTCCTTGACGACCAATTGTAGCGGGTGTCGTTTCTTATGATTCTTCGTTCTGCAGATCAAAGAGCCTTTCCATTCCCCTTGAGACTTTTTTTTCCAATCCAACAAATCTGCAACATACGCCCGATAAAAAATTCGATCTTCATCTCGTGTACGCAAACAGCTATTTCTACTTTACACAAGACCTACCCCATTCCGACAGAATCATTCGATTTTCGCCTTGCGTACTCAGACAATCTCCTATCACACACCTGATCTTCACCGCGCGACCAAAAACCCTATATCTTCTCGACTTTAAAAACTCTCCAACTTCCTTCTCCCTTTCGAAAAAAAAAACCGATATAAAACAAACGACCTGAAAATAATTAACTCCAAACAAAATCTCTTCTCTACCCACAAAGTGCTGCGAAAACTGACAAGCCATCCAAAAACAACAATGGTAAAATCCCACATAATAATCCTTATAGTGGAAATCGTCGGCGCCGTGCTCTGTGTACATCGTTTCTGGCCGAAAGGCGTTACATACGGTGAACAGGAAGATTGGGAGAAGAAATATCATACGAACAGACATGGATCGTCGTCGAAAGAGGAAAGGAGAAGTGGGGGTGGGAGTTCGAGTGAGGGGTTGAGAAGCAGGGAGCGGAGGGAAGAAGGAAGGGGGTATAGGACCAGGGAAGAGGTTGGGGAAAGGGAGAGGGATGGGCTGGGGAGGAGGGCTAGTGTTAGGTATTAAGGGACTGATCGAGGGTATGCATTAGCGACTTATCTTTTCTAAGTATGGGGAGCATAGTGATGATAACACAACGCGAGGAGGATTTCGAGAATCTAGGCCGAGGGAAGGAAGGAGGAGGATATGATGCAACGAGGAGGGGAATATTGATATTATTCATGACAAGGGATGGATTCAGATATGTCGAATTCTTAATTTCATTTTTAACGATCTAGGGTTGGGATAAGGATTTGGAAGGGAAAACTGTCTTTGGCTGGTAGTCGGCGTTCTTTCATTTTTTATGTAACTCCAAGGCTTTTTGGTCTGGCTTTGGTATTGGACTACATATTAGGTTAATATTGTAGTGTGTTGGTTGGATTACTAGGTATTCAATAACTTATAAATCTATCTCAAAGGATCTCTGTTGGTTTCACCTTAGTGCACTGGAATGGCCTATTTTATGATGATTTCATTTGTCATTAATAGGCTACAGAACAGAAGAAGATCGGAAGGATCGCAGTGCTTAAGTACAAGCTGATGACTTATTAATGGCACGTGACTATATGCCCTTTTCCCTGTATTTCAACAGTGATATCCTAGGACACTTGCACATTAGCAAGTATGCGATTCACAAATTGGCAAAGAGGGGACTCCAAGAGTCAAAATTTCTAAGACTAGCAAACTTGACCTAAGGACATGGGAACTGAAGCTTAGTTTATTGTCATTTCGGACATATCAACAGTAGGCGATAGTCAAGCTTTTCCCCCAGTAAATTGGGGAGATCTAAAAGAAGACGCTTTGAAAAGTAGTCATGAGAGTCCCTTTTCCACAACATGAAAGAATTCATTTCTATAATGACTTCATAATATCACTAACAGCTTTAGCAGCAAACCTCTTCCTCTCTGCTTCAGATAAATCTGCACCCATATCTATCATTGTCAGCGGTAACCCATTTCCCGCATCCCAAATCTAGGAAGAAAACTTACCTCTAACCGCCTGCATTTTCAACATCATAGCCTGAAGCTTCTCAACCTCATCATCTTGATCACCTTCCTCATCCGGTTCCTCTTCAGCTCCACCTCCATAAATAGCCCGTTTCATTCCAGCCATCTCCTCTTCCATCTCCGCTGCTTCGATACCAAATTCTATACTTCCTTCTGCATTATCATCGTCATCATCGTCGAAATCTTCTGGCGTGACATCTTCCCCGAATATATCACCTCCATCCCAATCATTAGCTTCTAAAGCCTCCTTCAACCTCTCAATACCCGTTGGTTCTATATATTCATCAGATCCACTCTCCTAAAATCTCACAGGAGTGAAGTTAATGATATAAAAATAGAATCTCACCAGAAAATTCATTCCGTCCCCTCGCTTCAAAATCCACAAACTCAAACCCACCCTCCTGACAAATATCTTCCCATTCCTCAACTGTCCTCTCTAAACAAGGACTCGTACTCTGCGGCATGGCCACCGCTAAACAAATCCCATCCCAAGCATATCCACAACCCTCCTTCACCACTTCCCCTACTTTCTCCAACAAGTCTTTCACCTCTTCCAAATCATCCTCATTGACTGGTTTTCGGAAACAGACAACGAAGGCGCCGAGAACGCTAAGTACTTCTCGGGCTTCTGGAGCTAGGAATTCAGAGGCCCAGGTGGTAGGAGAGGTTATTTCGTCGAGCCAGATGGGAATGTTGGCACTGTAGTAGGCAGTTTTGAGGGCGAGGTCATGTGTGCTGCCTGCGATGGTGGTGAGGAGGGGTAAGGGGGTGCCGGTTAGTGCTGGAGTCAGGTGTTAATTATATTGTTCGTATTTTGTGAGACATATGAAGTCACCTTTTACAAGGTCGAGGAGGCCGTGATCCGGTGCACTGACTGCTAGGATACGGCGTGGATGAGAAATCTCCATATTAGCTGTTTAATGTGATGTGAAAGTTTAAAGATTAGGGAGGACCTTATCTAAGTCGGATGCACGTGATGTCTATAAAAAGGCCTAAAATCGAGGAAGAGTATCACGAATACTTCACTATGCCAGCTCTAGTTTCAAGAGATTGAATGTAATAGACATATTCTCAATGTTTGCCATTACTCGCTGATCATTTTATCATGCTAGGTACCTTTCATTCATCACCTAAAGCGACATACACACATAAAGTAGTCCCTCAACGCCTAATAAAGTCTTGATCCAGACCCCTCCGTCCCATCTACACTGCCTCCCAGTCTGCCACAACCCTAACCAGCCCGAGGTGCGCCTCTTCCACTTGCTCGTGCCCTGCTGACTGTAGCTCTTCCCCTCGCCAATCCCACACCTCTGCCTTTGACGCCCCTGCTTCTGAACATTGGTGCGTTCCTAACACAAGTAATCATAATAATGAGCATTTTTCTCTCCTATTTCCAATAGAGAATAGACATCCCAAGGAAATAAAGGCTCAGCCCTCTCTGTATTTACTAACCTCAACATATCCGGCACAATGAAAAACCGTACGTGCGAGCCTCGAATATAAACCTGATCTAAATGACTGACACGACCATCCCTGGCCGTAACCGTGATATCCTTCAGTTGAACATTCATATTATCTTCAGCTATAATGCTCTCTAAATTAGCATTTGTATTTTCATCGCGTGAGGGGTAGCAATCGAATTGTGCGAGCAAGCGGCGGAGGAGAAATGTGGAAAGGGAAGGAAACGAACCTTCAAGAAGCTTTCCGCGGTAAACTTGACCGGATGTGATTTCGAGAGTAACTACATGGCCCTATATAACACCACAAAAATGTCAGCGATCCATCTTCTGGGGGGGTCGGGTCTGGGGGATTTTAAAAGAGAGGTAAAAAAAATTAATTTATCGCAAGACGAACCTGAGCCTCGTTTAGTAGCTTAATTGGTATTCCGATAGTGCTCGTCATGATTTCTTCTCTTTTCGGAAATGTCTGCGATTCTTTTGTGATTCTGCAGAGGAGTTGCGACAGAGAATTGGTGGAGGTTTAAGTTTGATTGAAGCTCTTCCAAATATTGTCGCTAATTTTTGAAAGCTTCGCGCTAGTCTCTATTCAACTTCAATCCGCAACAAGGCCAACTTTCTCTTGACTTCACACTCATCTCATCTCCTCTCATTTTTGAGAGAACATCAACCTTTTATTTTCCATGGATATGAATAACTTTAATGTCTCAGCTACGTTGAACGTTTTCCGTCTGATTACAAAGCCGACTTTACTGCTACCTCACGCTACGGTCTCGACGTTTAAGCAGTTACCTATCCCGTTAAATAAGGCACTTGGAGGGTATAAGAATGTTGATATTAAGGCGGTAGTATTGGACAAGGATGATTGTTTTGCTATACCAAAGTCAAATCAAGTATATGAACCTTACAAAGTAAGTAAGATTTTTTTTATGTTAATTTTTCATCTTAATAAAGGACATGAAGAGCTCTAGAATTCCCATTCTTGAATTTACATTATTACCAGATTCAAGCCACTAATCCCATCACAGGAGTCCTTCCAAAGCCTCAAAGCTGCCTACCCAGGGCGGCGCCTCCTTATCGTATCCAACTCCTCTGGAACATCCTCTCTTGATCCACATGGTGCTCTCGCCGCCAAACTTGAGAAAGCAGCCGGCGTCACCGTTCTCCGTCATAGGACTAAAAAGCCAGGCTGTGGTGCTGACATCATGGAGTATTTCTTAAAGCATCCAGAAACAGGAGTCACAAGACCGGAGCATATTGCTGTGGTAGGTGATCGGTTGACGACGGATGCGATGATGGCAAATTTGATGGGCAGTTATGCTGTTTGGGTTAAGGATGGAGTGTTGCCTTTGCAGGAGAAAAGTCTGGTTAGTTTTTTTTAATAGTTTTGACAAGTTAGGGAACCCGAACTAATGATCAAAACGCAGTTTTCGAGGTTGGAACAGAGGGTTGCATCGTTTTTAATACGGAGAGGTTATGAGCCTCCAGAACCAATAAGCTCCTTTGAGAAATAGGATGAGAGCCGAATTTATCCAGGGCTGCCACTGCCTGTTTCTAGACCAAGACATTGAGTAGATCTTTCGAATATTTCGAGACCCTTCAGTGATAAGCTATCTCACCATCCTTGATTTATAAAAACCATTCTCTTCACTTTCAGTTATTACTAAAGATATCTCCACCACTTTCTAACTATTATCATCGCTGATCATCTGCCGCACTAAAAAGGGCCTCTGCCCATCAGCTTCCCCGGACTTATCTGTAATTCCATCCTTCAACGGAAACCTCTCGTTCAAATATAGGCTTCTGTCACGGTTAACTATTGATCGACTGCTAGAACGTGCTGTAGTTTCTGCTATTTGTTCCTCATTGCTCTGAGCCGTTTGGAAAGATTTGTAGCTGAGTATGAAAGCAGCTTGCCTAGTTAGGGTTTGCTAAATGGCAAGGATAAGAAAGTGATCTAGAATCACACCTAGGGAAGATGAGATATCGCTGGCAGTCGAATCCTCTGAAACTGACTTTTCTTTTTACCTCAGCGAATTAATATATTTTATGGCTCGAGACAAGCTATTAGAAGCGATTTCATCAGTGACTGTCAGAATGATATCTGAAGTACTATAATATATGAGCTATATTTAGTTACTGCTCTGCTTCTTCTTAACAGTAATCTTAGAAACCTGTCCATCAAGAAAATCTAACGTCCGCTAATGTGGAATGTTCACGGCTGTCACAAATAATGGCATGGCAGGCTTCGACAAAGCGTCGTCAAGCGGACTACACTCGTTTGAGGCAGAAGCATGTAAATGCAAAAAGCAGATCTTTAATTTACTAGCCCTGCTGTCAATCAAGAAAAGTGTTCCGATAATAAGGGAAAGATTGGTTTCAATTTCCGCGGCTGTGTTTGCCTCGGCCAACTAGTTAGTACCAGTTCGCCAGTTAAGCATACATTTCAACCTAATTTCCTGTAAAGAGAAAAATATGAACATCACGAGAGTCCTTTGTAGATGATCCCAAAAAATGGTATCCCCTCTATTTTCGCATATCCCGGTGCACCCACGTCTGAACGGAGCAGTGTTGCTGAATATTAGAATCTGATTGAGATCTTCATATACACAGATAGCTTATCTGCAGAAATTTCTGTAATTGGGTTTGTATAATAAAAGATTATGGGTTAGACGTATATAGAGAAACGGGGATTTAACATGACGTGGAGGTGTTTGCTTCAATAGAGAAGAGGCACTGTCCCTCCATTGATAGCACGCTCGAAAGTTTCAACCCATGACAGTGGTTTCGAGTTTTTCCCAATGCTCTTGCCGAGCCTTTGAATAATTGAGTTTTTTTGTTTTTTTTTTGGGTAAATGCAATGTAGAGATCTTGATGCCAAAAGACTTAAGTCATTGATATTGTAGTGCCAATGACTCCCTATGTTTCGGCTAGGCACTGAAAGCAGGGCCGCTCAACACGATCTGGTGAATAGAGCAGACATTCTATTCGGATTACTAGATATCCAATTAGAAAGGCGAAGTAAGTTTCTAGTGGAAAAGGACTCCTCTCCGGTACTATAAAATGCTCACTGAATCATGGCTTGGCTTGTTTATGAAGTTCGAACGTAATGGCTGATTAGCGATACTTATGAAATTCTCAAACGCGGTTAAAAAAAAAGGGTAAACATCTTGGTTCGAAGAAAGACTGCACAAATGACCCCTATTAAATGTTCTTTTGAGTGTCCCAAACAGCCGCTTTTTTGACAGGCGGCGGCGGTTGGAGGGATCAGCACGCTTCCCTTCTGAGCGCTGTTGCCGTAGTGCCGCACAAAGCGATAAATCATGCGAGAGCATGAAGTGCATTGCGTGCTGTCCCTGTAAGTTCATATTTATAGTGGTAAAGAAGAATCAGCTGATCTATTTTTGGCTCCATACCCCCATGCTCATGGTTTTACGGAGTGCAAATACTCTGCGGGAAGCTGCCGGAATCGGGGAGCATTAAATATTTGCTTTCTCCGTTATCACCTCTTCTCGTGCTATCAGAATTGCTGCTGTAGAATAGGAGGATCATTGAATAATGAAGTAAAGCTTTGATGGAATCGTAGTCTGAACGTGGTGGCGAAGCTATTTTGGCGATGAGCCATGCATGGAGGATCTACTTCGTAAAGGCTAAAGGGCCCATCAATCAAGCCGTGCGCGCCCGATCCTGGTAAGATATCGTAGGGTTCTAGTCGTAGGGCAGAGGGGCAGTCCTTGGACGTCGAGGCAATTGGATAATTCAAGCGGCGAATAGCGTGAGTGTAGGGGCTAACAAGGGAACACAGGTGGGATGTGTCCTAGAATATCGGTGGTAGTTGGGGGTTGCCCCTTTATGCTCGAGTGCGGGGGATCATTGATCGCCTTTTCGTCTTATCCCGCTACAGTAATAGCCGGTTATTTTAACCTTTCCTTGAGAATCTGAGAGACTGACTTCGTGCCGAGAATACTGTGACATCTGCACATCGATGGGGTGAGGTGAAACCGTTTTCGAGCTGTTTTCAAATAGGCACGAAAGAGCTCCACTTCTAGACACAGAGGTCTGCATGTAGAAGGTAACCCCATGTTGTAAGTGCATTGTTTACTTGTACTGTACCTAAGTACTCCGTTCTTTGTTGGCGGTGTGTTACCCCCTTTTCAGACTTGTGGGATCCATTTACCGACTCGGACTAGACTCTCTTAGGAATAGCATGAATTTATGCGTTGTCGTACCTGCATAACGCATGTCAGCATACCAATACCAACAGGACTTTGCAGCATTATCCATTCACGGCGAATGCGGCTGGACAGGGTCAACGGATGGATCCATTCAATGCGATTGCTGAGGAGAAGTTCCTGTATCCCGTAAGCCTATCTCGCATGAGTCTTTATTTTTTTACTTTTTACTTTGAGGCTGTGGAAGCTTTCTCCTCGATGGAGCGACCTCAAAGGGGGATCGACAAGGACGTTTCAACGTTCCAAAACCTGTAGACCATCGCTGGTCGGGGACTCACGCCGCTGTTGTAGAAATAAGAATAGTAAGAATTTTGAAGATGCTGCAATGACGATTGCGAGGAAGAAAAGGCAGCTATTGTTGCAAGATGGGTACATGGTGATACGCAGTGCGATGCAAGACTCGATAATAGATATCCGGCTGGTCACAGCAATTGTGCGGGAGTAGAGAAGGCGCGGGCAGGTTCATCCGTAACATGCAGTGATTAGGGCCTGGAACACAGTAATTGTGGATCTGGCTTGACGCGCTCGAAGGCGGTTGAACTCATCATTCTGTTCTCCAGCCGCCAACTGATTCGGATTCTGTACAGTCAGGGGTAACAACGGCCCTTGATGCCAGTCGCATCGATTGGCTGAGAGAATTGGCCGGATGGCCCCCATGCGAAGTCCTCCCCCTTTTCCAGCGTTCAAGGAGCAGGCTTAGCTAGCCAACAACAACCGCCTCTTCGCCTTCTTCAAAGGTGCAGCGACCAGATGCCAACCGCTATTTAAGTAAAACCCTGCATTTTGGAGAATCAAGAAGTTAGAATGGGTATGGTGTTTTTCCAGTGTGTTCAACATAGACCCACCGAATTTGAACCCCATTGAATGGCCTGGACAGCTTAATGCTGATGCTTCTCCGAAGTTTAGAGGGTGGATTGGGGTTGATTCATCGGCATGCATGCGTGAGTGAGTCGTAGACCAAAAGAGGGAAGGAGGAAGAAAAAAAGCCAGTGTGGTGAGAGGTTGGTTGAGGTTGGTTTTGGCGGTGACCCACCACCTTCTGTTCCTGACTTTCCTTCCTGACAGGCACAGGCACACGCCGATTCGCTTCGTCTCCAGATCCACATCGCTTCCGCTAAATCCACACCCAGTGCCTCCTTTCTCCTTCCTCTCCTCTCCTCTCCTTCTCCTTCTCCTCTCACCTCCTCCTGTCACCTTCACCCACCACCATCAACGGCTCTATTGTCCTCTTGTGTTTGATTTTCCCTACTCTCCTTTTCATAAAATAGATACCCGCCACTCCTTTCGGGTCTATTGCAAGCTTTTACGGTCTTTACTTTTGTTCACCTCGACAACTCACACTCCTTTTTGAGCTCGACAACCCAATTCACCGATCTTCGTACCATATTTCGAATTCAATTCTCGTCCTTCATATTTCCTGCAAGATTCAGCGACAATATACTCTTCACTATTTAACCCTACGGGATTGGATTGGCATCACTCCTTTATATTGTCACTTTGCTCGAGTCCTCGACTGCTTTACACACACACACACGCACGTATTCACGAATACACCTCGCAACCTACAATTTTTAGGATCAGCATAGAAGACTATTCAGTGAACCACGATACAAGCGCTTAGGAGGATTTCATCGCATTTGCGTCCAATAAACAGTCATTCGTTTAAAATGTCCGACCTGTCGCAAGAAGACGCGGCCATCAAAATGTCCTCGACCCCATCACCGACCGCGTCCATCTCTGCAAGCAGCAGCTCTGCATCCCGAAGACCACCACGCAAGAGCACTTTGACACAGCAACAGAAGAACAATAAGCGACAACGGGCTACTCAAGATCAATTGGTCACACTAGAGGTCGAGTTCAACAAAAACCCTACACCTACTGCCACGGTCAGAGAGCGAATTGCTGAGGATATCAATATGACGGAGAGATCAGTGCAAATTTGGTTCCAGAATAGGTGGGTTTCATGCAAATCTTAACGATTAGACGAACTGACCAAAGACAAAATAGACGTGCCAAAATAAAGCTTATGGCTAAAAAGAGCATCGAGACTGGAGAAGGCTGTGAAATGCCCGAATTAATGCGCCAGTATCTTGCCATTCAAGAAATGGAATCTGGAAAGTCTTTGGGAGGAAACTTTCTCGGTCGTGGAGGTTTGACGTCTTATGGCAGTAGTAACACGCTCATGGCAGGAGATCAGGGACCTCAGGGAAAAATTTGTGCGTCAAACTCATTTATCTAGGTTTACTGACTGGTACTGACAAACTCGCCTTTAGTCATCCACCATTTTTCATGTCGATCGTTAAGCGTTGGATCATGGAGACGAATTGGCCAAAGTGCCATGGATTTAATTATCTTCTACTCACCTGAGAAGTCTACCATGACCTACTACATCAATAACGACCAAGCTGGATACAAGATCGAATATCCCTTCGCATACATCAAGAACATCTACCTGGAAAATGGAGATAATGAGTCTAGACCTGGTGGTTTGGTTGTTGAACTTAATCGTCCACCAAATTTCTTTATGGACTCATCGGGATCTGGAGGATTCTTCCAGTGCGGTGATTTCACAGAAGATCAACAGGCAACTCAAGTAATGGTGCACCATCTCGGCGGTCATCCTAAAGTCCTAAGTGGCCAATTAGCCAAACTCGTCTCCCTTGACTCATTCATGAACCGTGATAACCCTTTCCATCACCAACAGCAATTATCGGTCTCAGCACCGGTATCTCCAACTGGCCACCGACCTGCATCTCAACCGAACTACAATGCCCACGCTCACGTTGGTATGTTCCAGGAGCAATGGGGAATTGGGGTACATCCTGGTGC
Source organism: Chlorencoelia australis (assembly GCA_003988815.1). Classification (NCBI taxonomy): domain Eukaryota; kingdom Fungi; phylum Ascomycota; class Leotiomycetes; order Helotiales; family Cenangiaceae; genus Chlorencoelia; species Chlorencoelia australis. The sequence goes on from QYAN01000033.1 coordinate 126,391, forward strand.
CCGCGGACCTGGACATAAGCGACAAAGGAGTCGATCAGTTCCAATGGCTGTCGATTTCTCAATGTTCAACAATCCTATGCCTTCCTTCCTCATTCAACACCCAAATGAGCAACAGCACAACCAGAATATCTTCGCTCCTATACCTCAGCAACCAAATAATCTTGGTCCCTTGGGCCCGAATTTGCGCATCGATACTTCTACTGGTTATGGAATGGAATTTAGACAATATCCCATGTCTGCAGCTACAACATCTCCATCTGACTATGCCAGCCCAGGATTCTTCGCACATGGACATGACAATGGCCCAATGACCGGACCTCTCCCAACTTCTAATTCCATGCCGGCCTCAAGTTATACCCAATACTCTATGCCTTTCTTATCTCCAGACCCATCTTCCATGGCACCGCCATCCGTCTCTCCAGTGTCATTCATGAGCCATGGAGATCCAGCTATCGTCGACCAATCACCGCCGCTTTCAATAATGCACCGGAGTGCCTCTGCACAAGATGTATACAATATGTCGCATGACCACCATTCAAACATGTCCGATGACGGAACTGGTCTTAATGAGATGTACTCGAAGCATACCCTCAACCTACCCATGCATGCGCATTCCCCAGCGTTTACAGAGCAGTCAGCAGCAGACATAGATATGAATAATCTTGTTCAGTTCCCAGTTGATCATGAGAGTCTTTCGCCCGAGAATGTTCCTCAGTAAAGGATGATTCACACTTGAGTAGACAGCAGCTCTATGTCTTGTTTGTTTATGTCTGGCGCTGAGTCTATTTTTGTTTCTGAAGGGCATTGTAATTTATGCTCAACCCTCGAAAACTGAAACGCTTTGCGGGATTGAGCAATATGGGGGGCGTTTGTGGGTTTATTTGTTCTGAGTGGTGTAAACGGCCAAATGTTGCGTTTTTCTTGTCCATTATTCTTTAGAGCTTTAGCTCTTGCATCTTCTCATCCCACTCGACAACATCTCTTTCTTTTTAACTTTTATCACGCCACGAACTTGCATAACGACTTTCAATTCGGATGCTTGTCTGGCACAACGAACTTTTCTGTCTAGCCGTTGCTGGAATGTTGTGGATTTTCTCTGTCTGAGTACCAGATAATCGTCTTTTTTCATGTCTTTATTGTCTCCTGAGGAGATTTCGGTAGCTTGAATTGGGAGGTGTAAATGGGGGGCTGGGGGGGGAAAGCGTTGTGGGAAAATACGGGAGGGGAGGAACTTGATGCTTGTGATTTTGCTTGGTTTTGCTAACTTGGCTGTGCAAGTAATGGATTGATGAAATGATGGTGGGCCTAATAAAGGAATCTATTTTGATGCAATATTTGTGATCTTATTGTGAAAATCGTAAATAGGTAATCTTATATCCTCTAAGTCTGACATGGACTGCTGGCGATGGATTGCTCTGTTATGCCATTGGTTGTATTCTTGGTAGGGCAAAGGGAAGGGGCATTCGTTTCTGGAAACACGGAAGGAACGAGTTGTGTTTCCACTTGGAGATCGGGGTCGGGGTGGCGGTCGTCATCGCCTCCACATTTCGATTAGGAGAAAAGCAGGAAAATCGAACTGATATTGAACAAATTGAACAAATTGAACATTCTTATTATTAGAAAGATTTGGTAACACCTGCAATGGTTAATTGCTTCATGCATGGCCTTCTCCTGCATCTTTTAATGTGATTCAAAGCATCACTCACCGATCTCTCTGGCCTTTGCTAGCTGAACGTCACCCGCCTTATCTGATTTGTCTAAGCCGTCTAAGCCTCCGCGTTGGAAGACAAAGAGGGAATCCTACCAAATCCTCTTGGATGAAGCCTACTATGACAATCTCAACATGGCAGACGATATGGCAGGAAAACATGGTATCTCTTTGACAACAAGGAGGGCTTCTACTGATCCTGCCCAAGTCTCAATCATTATGGACGCCCCCGCTCCAGACAATGCTTCACCAAGAGTGCGATTTTCGGAGGATCTTGATAGAGCGACGGTGTCTTCTTCTTCCTCTCAACGACCCAGGTCGCCGAATTTGACGATTGATACTACATCGATACCGCAGAAGTCAATAAAGCCTCGAAGGTCCTTGTCAGCAGCGCAGACGAGGAAGCCTCCGAGTCCTTCCGCCCTCTCTCCAGTGTCGCCACGAGCAAGAGATCGAGGATACTCTCTCAGACGATCGTTATTTACACGCAGCATAAACAATCATCCAGATAGCACTCCCATTGAACTGGTCGAGGCAGGCCCATCTGGAGAAATTGAAGGAAATAATCTAGGCCGCGCGGAGGAGGGAAGGGGGAAAAAGACCACGACGTCCGTTTTTGTATCGCCCATCACAGAAGGCAGCACGGAAGATGTCTCAAGTATCAGAAAGCCGTCTTTCTCGAGGGACCGAAGCAAGGACAAGAAAACGTTTGGAACCTTGAACTTACCGCACTATGACACATGGGTCAGGACGGTGAAGAAGGACGGTTTTGTGCAGAGGATGATATCAAAGGTACAATGGGTTTACGGGGAGCAGTTCTTGAAGAAGATACTCAGACAGCAAGAAATCCCACCTTCTAAAGACGGACGCCATATTCTCCTTGATGTGGAACGGAAAAGGCCTCTGATTGATGAAAGGACTGGCAAGGAGTATATTGGAAACACAATCCGGTCTAGTCGGTATACACTATGGAACTTTGTTCCCCGGCAACTGTTCTTTCAATTCTCTAAACTTGCAAATGCCTACTTTCTCCTAGTCTCGATTCTCCAAATGGTACCCGGACTAAGCCCCACTGGCAGCTACACGACTATAGCTCCGCTGTTAATATTTGTATCAATCAGTATGGGTAAGGAGGGATACGACGACCTTCGACGTTACAAGTTGGATAAAGTGGAAAATAATAACAAGGCACTCGTTTTACATGCTTACCGACCAACTATTGGCTTGGATGACGAGCAGCCTAAAGCATCTCGCAATGCTGTAACAAAATGGCTTCGCCCAAAGTCCACGTCAAACTCAACTCAGAGATTGACTTCCGAACCATATCAGAGTGGAGCCAATGAAAACCGGATCTCTTTTAGTGGACCAAAGCACTGGGCGACTTTGAAGTGGAAAGATATTAAGGTTGGAGATATCATCAAGCTTCAGCGGGATGAGGCCGTGCCGGCAGATATCGTTTTGTTGCATGCTGATGGTCCCAACGGTGTTGCATTTATCGAAACGATGGCTTTGGACGGGGAGACTAATCTGAAGAGCAAGCAAGCACCACCCCCTCTAGCGAAACGTTGTTCAACGCTGGACGATCTTGGGAAATGCCGGGCTCATGTTGTAGTCGAGGATCCCAATCTTGATTTGTAAGTCTCAGCTTCTCGTGAGAGCTTTTGCCCGTCAAGCACTTTTGGGAGGTAAATGTCTGAAAAGTTCTCAGAGATTGAGAAGTGAATGCTTCAAATTGTTCTGGGAGTTATTTTTCCTTTGGAGGAGCATTCATGTGAAAGTTCGAAGAATTAGCCTTAACTTTTCTCCTCTCCCCCTTCCTACTCTATCTTAATGCAGTAATACTGACTCCGATATCCCGATTTATAGGTATAATTTCGACGGACGACTTACTGTTGGCGAAGAGACCTTACCCCTGACTATAAACGAGATTATATTTCGTGGTAGTATTCTTAGAAACACTTCTACTGCAATCGGCATGGTCATAAATTCAGGAGAGGAATGCAAAATACGCATGAACTCTAACAGAAATCCCCGCATCAAAGCACCCGAAATACAAACAATCACAAACAAGATTGTTATTATGCTTGTTGCTTTTGTCATAATCCTCGCTTTGTTTTGCACTATTGCTTATCAAGTCTGGACTGAGACTTACGAAGAGGCTGCTTGGTACCTGCAAAATGCTCATATCAAATTTAGCTATATCCTTGTTGGATTCATCATTCTCTTCAATACCTTGATACCGCTCTCGTTATACGTCAGTCTCGAGATCATCAAGGTTGGTCAACTTTTGCTCATGGACGATACCGAGATGTATGATCCTATTTCCAAGACTCCAATGGTCTCTAATACGTCTACTATCCTTGAGAATCTTGGCCAGATCGATTACGTGTTCTCTGACAAGACTGGGACATTGACTGATAATGTTATGCGCTTCCGCAAACTAAGTGTGGCTGGATACGCCTGGCTTCATGACTTTGACTTGCAAAGAGAGGCTGCGGTGAGACTTGGTGAGGATCAACTAGAGTTGAAAAATAAGAAGGGGAAAGGCAAGAGTATCGCGAAACGATTTTCCAGACGACGGGCTCCGAGGCAAGCATCCCAAAGCAGAACTCACTCCGAGGCTGCTGCATCTACGAGTGATATGCCGGTGAGAGCAAACTCGTTATGGAAGTCATCCGCCCGACCTGCCAAAGCTCAACCGGAACTTCGTACGGAAGAGCTTTTACGATACCTCCAGCAAAAGCCTCACAGCATCTTTACGAAGAAAGTCAAATTATTTCTTCTTTCTCTCGCACTTTGCCATACTTGCTTGCCCGAGGTCCAAGAAAATGGAGAGATAGAATTTCAAGCGGCTTCTCCTGACGAGTTGGCTCTCGTTCGAGCAGCTCAGGAGCTCGGATATATTGTCATTGATCGACCTGCACAATCCATTATGTTGAAGTTTTCTAATAGCCCCGATTCTTTCGAACCCATCACCGAAACATACGAGGTTCTTGATGTTATCGAATTTTCCAGTAAGAGGAAGCGTATGTCGATTATTGTTCGATTCCCAAATAGCAAGATCTACATTTTTTGCAAAGGTGCCGATTCTGCCATTCTTCCAAGGCTGAAACTTGCTTCAGTAGCCCTGCAAAAGGTTTCTGAAGTTAATCGACGATCGAGCAAAAGAAAGAGCGTAGAGGCCGAGCAAGCTCTGCGCAAGATGAGTGAGAGCAGCCCTAGAACTAGTCTAAGCAGTCCGAGTTTGAATCTCGCAGGGCCAAGACCTAGTATAAACCGGAGAAGCATTGCTCTTGGAAGATCGAGCACCAGCGGTTCAAAGCTACAGCCCATTCGAGACGAATTAGACACTTGGCTTAAAGGTCGCGAACACGACGTTGAGATAGCCTCCGACGATCTGAGTGCATATCAATCGCCATCAACAACACCGCGAGCCTCGATAGGCAGATTCTCTTTCGCTTTATCAGAACCTCGTGATTCAATACAAAATGAGTACTTCGATGACATGATAGACGAGACACTCGTTTTAGATGACGCAGCTATATTTGAGCGCTGCTTTCAGCATATCGATGACTTTGCATCTGAAGGTCTTCGAACCTTGCTTTTTGGTTACAGATTCCTCGACGAAGAAGAATATAACGGCTGGAAGAAGATATACATGGATGCGACTACGAGCCTTGTGGACCGCCAAAACCTGATCGAGACTGCTGGTGAGATGATCGAGCAAGATTTTGACCTGGTTGGTGCAACAGCCATTGAAGACAAACTTCAGAGCGGTGTACCAGAGACTATTGACAAATTAAGGAGGGCAAATATTAAGATCTGGATGCTCACTGGGGACAAGCGAGAAACTGCCATCAACATTGCACATTCCGCGAGGATTTGTAAGAGTTATTCAGAAATCATCATATTAGACCGTGAAAGCGAAGAGGTTGAGAAGCGTATGGCAACCGCTCACGTCGACCTCTGCAATGGTGTATTCGCACATGCTGTTGTCGTTGTTGACGGCCAAACACTTGCGGATATAGATGCGAACGAGACGTTATCATCACTCTTCTTCGACCTTGTCGTAACAGCTGATGCAGTCATTTGTTGCCGTGCAAGTCCGAGTCAAAAAGCGTCACTCGTGAAGAAGGTCAGGACTAAGGTCAATAAATCGATCACACTTGCTATTGGTGATGGGGCGAACGACATTGCAATGATCCAGGAGGCTCATGTTGGCATCGGTATTAGTGGAAAGGAAGGCCTTCAAGCCGCTCGAATTTCCGACTACTCAATTGCTCAATTTAGATTCTTGCAAAGACTGCTTTTCGTACATGGACACTGGAATTACGTCCGGACCGGAAAATATATCCTTGGAACGTTTTGGAAAGAGTTATTGTTTTATCTCATCCAAGCTCTGTATCAGAAGTGGGACGGCTACACAGGCACCTCACTCTTTGAATCTGCATCACTCACAGTTTTCAATACACTCTTTACCTCTCTACCTGTACTTATTGTTGGTATTTTCGAGCAAGACCTCGCTGCTTCAACCCTCCTAGCTGTACCGGAACTCTACATCTACGGTCAACATAATCAAGGTTTCAATTTGAGAAAGTACTTTGAATGGATGTTCATGGCTGTCTCAGAAGCAACCATCATCTACTTTTTATCATACGGACTCTTCGGAAAGGCACTCTTTACAGACGATAACACTCTTTATTCTATTGGTGACCTCTGCTTTACAGCAGCTGTGATTATTATCGTCACTAAGATGCTGTAAGTCCCATTCATCTTCCCCCTAAACCTCCTTCCATGCTAACACAAACTTCAGTATCCTCGAAATGCACAACAAAACCCTCGTCACAGCAATTGGATGGATCCTCTCAGTAGGCGGCTGGTTCCTCTGGAACCTTTTGCTCTCAGCCCTGTACCCCGCGAATCTCTCGCGCACATATAATGTCAAAGACGGCTTCACCCTCCAATTTGGCCGCAATGGTCTTTGGTGGTTCACTCTCATTATCATCATCACTTCCGTTATCCTCCTTGAATTAGGGGTTAATTCTGTACGGAAAGCATTCTGGCCCAATGAAATAGAGATTTTCCAGGAATTGCAGAAGGATAAATTAATTAAGAAGAGGTTTGAAGATACGGTTAATGGGAGTGAGAATGGGGAGGGGGTAGAGATGGGTAGAGAGAACGCGAAGAATAGTGAAGAGCAGATGAGGAGGGAAGGCGAGATCCAAGCATTACTTGAGAGACCGAGGGTTATGATGTTGGATAGAGAGGGGGAAGAAGGGTTAGTTACTAGTCCTGTTGAGATCGAATATGATATTGTGAAAGATGTAAAGAGGGGGGCGAGTCTGCGGATGCGGAAAATGAGCGCTACGGATGGTGTGGTAGAGGTGTCGTCTATATTTGAGTCTGGGTCTGGTTCTGTGGCTGGAGTTGGAGTTGGAGCTGGGAAAGAGGGAGAAAAGAGGAAGAAGAAATGGAGACATTCGGTGGATGTTGCTGACCTTTTATGGAGGAGGATGGATTGAGAATAAGATCAACAGTAAGAGTAAGGAGTAAGAATGAAGGTGAGGATGAACAATGGAGGATTGTTAATAATTGGCTCCATGGATAGACGGTATATATCTTTCTTTCTTATGATACTTATAGGGATTTCGGATTGTGGATACAGACTGGTTGGGATGGAATGAGATTGGATGATTGATGAGTCCTTTTTCTTTGCTTTTCTTTCAAGCTTTATACCTACCTTAGAATTTGGTTTTGGTTTTGGTTTTGGATGTAGATGGGTTGGGTTGGGGTTGGGGTAAACGCATACGCATAGGCATAGGAATGAGAATGAATCATAGACAAACAGCGAGTTTGGTTCGGTTCGGTAGTATGCATATGCATAGCGGGATAGCAGATAACTAAGAGGTTAGGATTGCGTCTGAAATTGATTATTCTTAATATCATATCATTGCTTAGCAGTAATTTCTAAAGAGAAATATATTTCATTGTTGGTGATTTTGAAGTATGGAAAGATAGAGATGATTGCTTGGATAATGAATGATCATTCTCTCCTATCTCCTGATCTATCTCCAGCTAATCTTAACAAGACAATTAATGTATAAACCTTAGACTCCTAGGGTCTTCTTTTGAGATTGGTCGAGTTTTGACTTTATTACTGCGCACGCTTGTGTAGGAGGTCCAGAATTCTTCATCGGTTCTACTACCCTTCATCATCTACTCCTTTCCATTCCTCCGAGACCTTCTCTTCTTGCCTTCTTCGGCTTCTAGTTGGTCAATTTCACCACTGCATACCTTTTCGAGAGGTCTCTCGTCTCTTACGTGGCTTTGTATTCTTCTTGCATCCTTGTTTCTTGGAGAAAATGTTTCTTTTCCGTCCCTGCACCTTTCCTCTTCCTCTTCCTCTTCCTCTTCCTCTTCCTCTTCCTCTTCCTAGTTTCCTTCACTATAAACCAGTTAGAAAACTTCTACAGTAAGCGTAGTGCTGACAACAGAGACATAGGTTTTGAGAATTGGAAGAAAATGTATTTGGAAAGAAGTGTTATTGTAATAGAAATCCTTCGAGGTGCTACTACTGATTGAAGGATAGAAAAGAAGTGACACAAACCCCTTTGTATACTCTTTTTTTTTTTTTCCTTCTGAACATGATCTCCAACTTCCCGATAGCCCTTGCTAGTCCGCTTAGAGGCAATAATCATAGATTAATAGGGAAATACTACATTTTCCAATACAGTACTACACAAGAAGAAAGGTATAGATGGTAGGGGCCGTTCTCGTGCTAGTTCCATCAAATGAAGCACGAGTGGAGTGGAGTTAATCTAAGAAATGTAAAGATAAAGAGATGAAATGGATATTGCTCCCTAGCTATATTTTAGGATGGGGTGTGTTGGTTAGGTTAGAGGATAGAGGATAAAATAGGAAAGGAAGAGAAATGAAAGTGAATCTATCTTAATTTACCTTCAGAGCTTCTTTTCGTATTGCCCCTATATAACAAACTGATGACTTAATGTACCTTACTTTTTTAAACTGGATTCTATGAAGCTTTAGACCTACCTAGTAACGATCCTCGAGGAATTAAAGAACGGTGATTAAAGATATCTATTCCCCTTGTTCTCTCCTCGTGAGCGATTATCGCTATAATCAAAAACAGCTGGTACAAAGAAAAGAATAGTCATTCAGTAAGAGTAAAATCATTGGTTTGGCTCGGAGGAAGGAAAAATGTGAATTTCTCTATCTGATCTAAAAGCCATCACTCATGTTGCATTTGAAAAGTCAAATAGACCTCCATTTCTCCATTCATTCAATTCATTCGTTCAGAAACACAACCGCCTAACCTTTTGACTCCATTGCTTTCCCTTTCTAGTTTATCTAAAGAATTGTTCCGAAGCTATTCAAATAAGAAAGTTAGCCATTTGTCAAGAGGAAGTATGGGGTGAGTGCAGATGAAGGGGAGGAGAACATGCCCAAAAGTCTGCTTAATGCTTCTCACATAATACTCTCCCCAATTTCTCTTCGTAACATCCTCTTGACCAATCGGAACCCCACTCCACGCAACCCTCATGACTGTAACATTATCTACATCATTCTGATCGAAGTTGATCTCCAAGCGGGAATAATGTCCTGCAGGCCATTGATCAAGTCGCCAGCTCTGCACAATTTTCGTAGGCTCAACTAGTTCCAAGTATTCACCTGCCACGTTCCCACCAAAGAGCTCAAACTTCCCACCGACTTTCGCACCCTGGAAAAGCTTAGGGGCTGCTCGAGTAAAGGCGGAAATGCGAGCTGGGTCAGTAAAGGTTTGATATAGTTCGGAGGCTGGGGCGCGGAATTCTTCGGTATCAGTAACGGTGGTGGTGTTAACTGAGGAAACAGTTTTTGCGGTAGGAGCTGGGGTTGAGGAGGGAGTTGCACCGACTTGGCTGCTTTGAAGGGTTCGGGCAGCTGGGAAATTAGCAGATGGATTGGTGCCTGGTGCGTGTTGGATATCCTTTCCGTGCTCAGCGATCAAGGCTGGACCGAGAGCTGCAAATTGGTTGCGGAGTTGGGGGATAATCTTCACGCGGACAAGGTCTTTAACAGGGGCTTTAGAGTTGGCATCGGAGTAGATGTCTATGTCAAACTACGAAATGTGTTAGTTGGGCCATAGAAGGCGCCCATGGGAGACGAGGAAACATACAACGTACTCATTTTCTGCCGTGTCATGAGCGACTTCGGGTGTTGTGATGGTACCGCTGACATCCTCATTGTCCTTGGTTTTACCTAGGGAGAGTTAGACTCTTGTCGGCAGATCGAGGGAACCAGCATCCATACCCGAGTACTCAATGACAACCTTCACATCGAAGATAGTGATAACCTTGCCCTTTCGCTGATTAACATCGACATCTCCGTCCATGCTAATCACTTTATTCAATTGAGCGGTGACACCATCCTCCTCGGCCTTGATGTCTTTGATATTTTCCTGCAACCAATCTTTGGTCCATGCCGAAACATCCTTGTTGACCCAATGCCAGTTATTTGGGTTGTGAAGAACCATTTTGTACCAAAAGTGGTGTGTTGTCAGGAGGAGTAAAAAAAGTCCAAACTGTGGTGGATAAGTAAATGTCAGAAGCAATTTTTCACCCGACAGAACATTATAATTCAGAGGTTTTTAATAGAGTCAGAAAGAGGCCCGAAGGCACAAAGCATTTTCGTCAAAGAAATGAGTACAAAATCGTTCTACGACTGGTGCCAGCTGTGGTATCTTCATGGAAGAGAAAGTGGAGCGGTTTTTAGGAGAATTGAGGGCGTACCTATTCTTCCTTTTCAGCAGTGAGGTAGAAGCAATCGAAGCTTCATCAAGAGCTGTGACAAATGAATGTCAAAATGTCGACGGGAAATAATGAAAGAAGAGAGGGTCAAAGGAGAAGAGAAGAAGGAGAGGAGAGGAGAGGAGAAGAGTTGTTTTTGGTTGAAGAGAAAGAGACCGAAGAGTCGAGAATTGTCAAGAGTTTGTCGAATGCTAAGCGATGGCTTTTCATTGCTGCCTCCTATTTAAGGCTGCAATCAATTGTCCTTCTTTCCCAAGTTATATCTTCATCTTTTTGGCTTTGCTATTAGCATCCTCTTTGTGCATTGCCATCTTTCCTTCACACAGCTATGTCGTCCAATTCATCCCAGCTTCATCAATAGCCCGGGGCATTCTAAGCCTCTTCCAAAAGCACAAACCCAGATCTTGACCGGCATGCTCGGACTAGGAGAAAGAGAAGGACTTATTCAAGGTGGAGCATTTGCATCGATTTGTTGAATCTCACTTTGGTATTTCTTATCTTTATCCATGCCTGCTTTCGAGATGTTCCACGTGGCTAATCAAAGTTATATATCGACCTTGAGGCGCACATGGACGTCATTTTCAACTTCCCTCATCTGCAACTAAAACAAGGGCAGCCAAATGCCAAGTCCAGAATCTGATATTTCGAAGCCCCAAAGCCACGATCCATCCTATCACTTTGTTCCATTTTGATACTTGGATCTACGTCTTATCGATCGGATCTCCAAACCTCACATCCCGGTCTTTCCAGTGACGTAGTCATAATCCCTTACCAAGCAACGTCAACTCAATTTAGCCTCTTTAGTTCCCTTACATAGTCTGGTCCTTCTTCCTATTTCTGATCTTGAAAAATATTTTTTTCCTCATCTGGTATTCTTACAAGACATCCCCGGCAATCTCAAGTCTCTGCCACTTCGCCGTTCTTCAGTCCTCCCCACCCGCTCAAGATGGCAGTGATTTGGGGTCTTGATCTCAAGGAGATGCAATGGGGAAAATTCAAAAGTTCCTATATGTTTAATCAGACCTATCATCTTCGCAGGACCAAAATGATTGTATATCAATGCGCCATGATTCTCCTCGTTGTCTCTGAATCTGTAGGAACTGCTGCTCTATCAGGTACTACCCAACTTCTCTTTCTCAAAGGTCAACCAAACTAAAAAAAAAATCTAGACTACGTAGACCAACAAGACGGCATCCAAACCCGTTTCGGAAGACAAGCGCATGTTCAAAACAACGACATCATTGGGATTTTTTCCTATAACATCTTTGTCGGCATAGCCGTAGCCACAATTTTTGGATCGGGCTTCTTCTTCGACCTTTTCTGGCCGGAGAGAAAAGAAAGTCCATCTGTGAAGTTGGCATGGAAGGTTTGCTCAGTGGTTATGTGTTTAATGACTCTGGCGGACGCTATTGCTGTTACTGTATGTTCCCTCATGACCACATCCAACAGGAAAAGCGTTTATGAAAGTTTCTGGAACTAACAAGATTGGGGGATAGGCAATCGTAGCCCGGAACAGAGCAACTATACCAACAGTAGATGCAGCAACAGCAGCGTTCTATTTCCGCTCCAACGGACCTCCCAATCCAATTTATAGGAAAAATGCAAACTGTGTTACCTCTTGTATTATTTTATGGCCTGGTATGATTGCTACATGGGCAAGGTGATTTTCCTCTTTTTATTACCCTCACCTCCTCCCCCATTTACCATTTCCCAAGAAACGAATCCCCAAGCTGACAGCCAAAAGTACATACATAATGCATAAATCCCTCCAACACGACGATGAATTCGGCCCTTTCTCCACATACTACAAGAACTCGCAAGGCACTACCCGAAAAGACGAAGAAACGTTCAATGATGTGGAGAATCTTGAATTGAAACCTGTTCATACTTCTGGAGGCGTAGTCCACTCGCCTGAAGCGGGTACATATACAGGTGGTGGTAACAATGGAGTGGGTGGAGCTGGGAATATAAATACGGGTATCGGTAGGAGAAATGAGGTTGTGAGGCCTTATCCAGAAACATAAAGCAGTCCTTCATTTCATCTAGGGAGAGAACAAGAAGAGAGAAAACAACGGGAAAATAGAGATTGTATAATGAATAATGATGGATAGAAGGAGGGAGATTTTTTTGGATTAATCATAATACCCCATTGCGTTGCATTCTCACCACCTCCCTGCCTACTCTTACTTTTTTGTTTACTTGAAAAATGCTCTCGTCTCATCAACACTCTCGGTTATCCACTTTCGAAAAGAATTCTTCCCAGACGTCGTGAGCTCATCTCACTATTACTATTACCAGACCCAGGTAGTAAAAGCTTCACTAGATTTCTAAGGCCTTCCCCTCCCTTCACAAAGCCCCCGCAATTAGACTCAACTTCTAGAACCCCTTAACATCATTACTATTTCTCTATTATCTTACTTACCCCAGGTTTCCCTCTCAATCTTCACCTCTTACATTCATTCATTCATTCATCTCCTAACCATAACCATACATCCCAACTTTCCTCCCTCACTCCACTTTAGACCAATCCACCTAGGACCTCTTTATCTATCTCATCTTCTCTTCTCATGTTTTCACTCACTTTCTCTCTTCTCGTCTTCTCATATAACTAAATTCTATTCTCTCTAGAAATCCTCATGCGAAGAAGAGATCGAGAAAAGCTACTTTGAAAATAACGAACTCATAGACTTCTGTTCCTTTGATTTCAAAGGCGATGAACTGGGATTGAAAACTGAATTACGAGATAAGAGAATTATACAAGGTAGTAGAAGAATAAATATACTGCATATCCTCGGTAGATTTCTTTTTGGCACGCATCGATTCTGTCTTGGATAGAAAAGATAGGCATGATATACTTAGGAGGATCAAATTTCACCTTATGAAATTAAGAATTTCTGCAAATGTCGAATAAATTGTATGCTCTAGCTATCTAGCAATAAAGTAATTCATTCTATCGAATAAGTATAACAGAAAGTCGAAATCTTGCAAGTGATAGCAAATAAATACACCTCCAAAATAAAACAACGGAATACATAGCGATAGAAACCCAACTAATTCTCCTCTAGCAAAACAGCATAAAATAACTCCTGATAGTCCCCCCCAAAAAATCATGGTTACAAACTTCCTCACATTCCTCAACCACCTCTATACCCCCTCAGCGCATAACATTCAGTCAACAAAGTCGACGTAGTCTTTGAGTGCGTTGATCAACTCGGGGTCAAATTCATCAACCCAAGCTGGAAGAGGCTTTTGATCGGGGGATGTCTCGACAGGAGAATAATCAACAGAGGAACCTTCAATAAGAGCGTTGTTACTGGTTCGGGCACGCTTTGCTTCTAGGGCCGGAAGTACTGGACTATCCGGAGGAGCTCTCTTGCAGTTTCGGCTCATTACAGGGCTTGAGAACTGGGCCGCGTCTTCAGAATTGAAAGCCGCAAAGTCAAAGACGTCGTTCGCAAAGCTTGAGGTCAGTTTTGGTGATAGCTTGAGCAGATCGGCGTCGTCGAAATCAAGCATGCCTTGCTCAAGGCACTGGAGAGAATCGTCTGGGAGGGATGAAGGAGTAGTGGATTTTTGCTGTATCTCCATCTTCCTCTCGAGCCCGTTTTTGGAAGACTGGTCTGCTCCACTGATATTGGGTATATTCTTAAAAAGTGCAGACGGTGATGGTAGATCTGCATCCGAATCGAAGGGGTCTGGTGAGTCTATCATCCAGGCATCATCCCTATTGAGAGATGATAGAGTTGGAACCTTTCCACTAGCATAGGAGAACGAGGGCTTCTTGTTATGCAATCGAAGTGAGCTATCCGCTTGAATGCTTGTGTGGAGATTGTGAAGTTTGCGATGTTCCCGAGGGGCCAGATCAGCATATGATACTGGTGGCGACGACTCCTTTGCAAGGTCAATAATCTCAACATCTCCGCTATTATAGCTGTGATTTCCAAGCTTGAGACTTGGTGCTGAGGACTTCTTCATTGATTTGGCGTTAGCTGCCTTGCCCTGTCATCTATATTAGAATTCGATTTTGCACTAATCTCAATAATCTTACCTTCGACTCTCCTCCTTTGTTTTGAGTATTCACCTCCTCATATTGAGCAGGCTATAAAGCAGTCAGTACCCATTTACAAGGACGAGGACGAGAAGTAAACCTTTTTATTGTGGATCTTGCGAGGCTTATCAAGACCCTCTTTACAACACATATGCTTGCAAAGCTGTCCGTTCTTGAGAAGCTGACCATTTCGACAGTGGTGGTTGCACATCCATTTCCCATTTGCCATCTTCTTTGGCTCTAGGTCTTTTACTACCTCGATAGCTACTGACTCGTTCATGTCAAGCTCATCGATCTCAACGAAGTCATCCGAACTATAGTCATTAGCAGTCACCTCGATTCCCTTGACAGCCGCAAGCATGCCATCGTCACTAATATCTTCTCCAAACTCGTCATCTTCCTCTGTCTCTGCAATTGGAGAAATCGACGTCTTGGGTTTGACTTCTTTCTCTTTTGGATGTGGAAAAGCCGAAGCTGGGATGTCTGGTGCAAGGATGCTAGAACGAATAGTTCCAACGATATCGTCGCATGCTAAATAACATTTTATTTGATCTCCTGAGGATGACAGCTTGACTGCGAACTTCTGTTCCTGGCCCCTTTCGAGCTTCCTAATGCTGCCACGCCAGAAAAATACTAGAATGCCATCTGTAGTCTCAGCAATGAAAGTAACAGCTGGGATTCTACCTGCCCAATTTGGGACTTTGGCATTGGTAAAACCCAGCTGAGCTCTGACGTTGACCGTTGGGGATTGCCCGAACTTATAAATAGGCTTGCCTACCATCTCTACACCGAGGGTTAATCGGGGGAAGGTGCTCAATATTTCTTGCATCTTCTTGCCATACGGTGGGTTTCTGCCCATGACTCTCTCGATGCCTGAGATGTCTAGGCTTGCAAGCTTTTCTATGCTGTTGACATTATTTCCAGCTAGCTTACGAACCATAGCGGGTCCCACTTGTTGAATTTGTCTTAGCTGGACAGAGGAGTTTTCCCAGTATCCCGCCGAGAGGCTCCTAGCTAGATCAAGAGCATAACGAGTAGATATAGAGTCGCAGTCTATTGACTTACAGTCTATAACACATCGAATCAACCTTTGAATACGTTCAAGGATTATTTTGGTCTCTGTCGAATATTGACGTGCAATAATCTTGAAGTCCTTGTCTGCAAGCGTGTCAACACCCCCGAGCTGAACTTGTATCATGATCAAAATCTTATGGGGTGTAATTGAGATATTATCCTTTACTAAATATTTGATGAACGACGATCTATTGAATTCTCGAAGAAATGGTCTCTCATTCGGCTTCATTCTGAGGTCTTTGAACTCAGTAGCTTGACAAAGGATTTGAAGCTATAAAATTCAGCAAACCCTCTTGAAGACTTGGCGGGTACTCACAATTTGTTCTGTCTTTGCAGAATGTGGTACACCCAGAAGCAGCTTCATTGTGTCGAATTGAATCATGTATCGAGACATTGCTTCTCCATATTCTGTACAGTTGAACTGATCTTGTTTAGTGACTAGATTAGCATTCTGCAGAAGCTTGATATTTCGCTCACAAACAAGCTCTAGTCGTTTATCTGCATCCCTGCCAGGTGCTACTCCCTCCAATTTGTAGTAGTCAGGGTTCTGCCTCATCCGGACACTGAGGAAGGTTTCAGCAAGCCACTGTTTCGCCGAATATACATCATGGACAGTACCAAGCCCAATCTCAGAATTCAAGTGTTCGATGAGGTTGAGGTGTAAGGTGCTCTCGAGAACATCCTGACCTGAGATCATTTTCTTGTATCGGTCAATTTTGTCCAGACGAGTCATGATGACGGCAACAGCGCTGTCATCAAATTGAGGTCTTCCAGCTCGTCCAAGCATTTGCATGACCTCCAAATCTGAAAGCTCGACGAGACCACTATCTTGATAGCCCACAGTACCCTTTAGGACGACTAGGTGGCAAGGAAGATTGACTCCTACTGCTAACGTTGAGGTACAGCAGATCAAACTAATGTCTCCTTTCAGGTAGGAGGTCTCGATGACGTTTCTATCTGATGCGTCAAGACCTGCGTGATGGAATGCTACCCCGCAGGATACTAGTTCTTGCAGCTCTTTGGTGCTGACAGGCGTTCGGTTGGCAGGGGATGGCCAAGCACGGTCAGCAGGTTTCTGTCTTGTCCACCAGTCGGCGAGGACTGTAGCAGTGGTCTCGCATGACTTTCTAGTGAAACAGAAAATCATGATCGGCTTCTTACAACTATACTTCGCGATGAGCGAGCACAGTTTGCTATCGAGTATCTTCTCAAAAGCAAAATCATTGGCATTGCCCTCAAAGCCATGGACGTGCTTCTGAAGTTTCACAGGCCTAAATTGCTCACCAAAGGTCTCTCGATGAGCGGGCAGATGCTTGTTTGTAGGATCCTTTCCTAGCCACGCAGCGATATCCTCGGAATTGGGAACGGTGGCACTTAGAGCGACGAATCGAATATTGGTACCGATAGATTTCATTCGAGACACGATAGCTTCCAATGTAGCACCACGAGGATCTTTAAGAATGTGGACCTCGTCAATGAGGAAAAGCTTCACCATCTGAAGCAGCTTGAGGTGATCTTTCCACTTGCGAGTAACACTGTCGAACTTTTCGGGCGTCGTCACGATAATGGATGCCTTGCTTACTTTGGCCATTTCAGCCTGGCTGGTATCGCCAGTCAGCTCGGCACAGGCCATATTGAGGTGGGAGAATTTCTTTTGCCAGTCCCGGACACGCTCAGAGCAAAGAGATTTGGTAGGTGCTGTATACACGATTTTGAACTGTCTAGAAGGGTTGCCTTCGACCAACTTGCAGATAGCTAGTTCCAGCAAAGCAGTCTTTCCACTACCAGTGGGAGCTGAGACTAC
The DNA here is from genome assembly GCA_003988815.1 of Chlorencoelia australis. Classification (NCBI taxonomy): domain Eukaryota; kingdom Fungi; phylum Ascomycota; class Leotiomycetes; order Helotiales; family Cenangiaceae; genus Chlorencoelia; species Chlorencoelia australis. Next base: position 143,832 of record QYAN01000033.1, read on the forward strand.
AGCATTGTCATTAGACTTATAGATGGGCGCAAAGCACTTGGACTGTGCAGCATTGAACAGCTGGAACGGAAAGATCTGTCGGAACCTGTCTGGGAGTTCATGGGGAGAAACGAGCTGAATACCATGAGCCATAGGTGGTCCATTTCCAATAGACAAGATCTGACGATCATCCTTAAAAGGCCAGTTGGTATTTGTGTTATTCACATGCGTCGGTTGTCTAGCAGGTAGTGAGTGCTGACCATACTCTGCAAGCTGGGCTGTAGTCTGCGCCTGGGGCGTCTTAGGAGAGACAATTTCCTCTGTTGCATCATGTTCCATATGTAGAGTAGATGTAGGAGGAGTACGGTGCATAGCTCGACGTTGGCTGATTCTAACAGTTGGACTTGAAGGTTGTGCAGGAGGGGAGGAGCTTTGGGGATTGTTGGGTGGTTTAGGACTATAAGCAAAGGTACCTAGGTGATGTCAATAATTATAGTATTTGATTTCCATGCTGTCGTGGAATATGAAAGAGAAGAAAAGACTTACTAAGATTGAAAGGCGGTGTAACCTGCTGTCTTGGTGGTTGTAGCTGTTGCATCTGATGTAGCCTGTTGAATTGTTGTCCAAAGATGTCAGGGCTTGTCGGACTTACTCGCGGGAGCTGCATTGGTCTTTGTAGCATCATATTGTTGACCAGCTGTGACATTGGACTCTGGTACTCGAAGTTGCTCGGCCTTGGCGAGGCTTGACCAAGAGGAACATTATGTCGAAGGTTTCGAATGAACTCGAAGCGGTTCTGAGCATTGCTGATCACTTGAGGTTCTGCCTGTTGAGCATATATGTTTCGTGGAGGGAGGGAGAATCTCCTCGAGCTTATTAAAGATGGCTGTGGACGAGAAAGTTCGTAACCAAGTACACCTTGACCTAGAAAAGTGAAGCCGGTTAGAATAGTGCAATCCGAATTGGAGGAGTAAAATTCGACTCACTACTACTATTGAAGATCGAAGGACCTGGCTGATTGTAGCTTGGTCCTCGGCCGAAGCGGAAGTCTGTATTCTCAATAGTAGCGTTGGGAAATTGTTGAGGGGCATCTTCGAAATCGTTTCCAGAGACACTTTCTTTCATGCGTTGGAGATATCTATCGCCTCTCCACTCCATCTTATGAGGTTGAAATAGAAAGCTGGGAGTGAGTAGAGGAAAGATAATTGGAGTAAGTTTCGGGAAAAGAAGATAATGATGGTGGGTAATTACTGGAGTTATTGTGCAAGAAACTGGAAAACAGATACTTGAGATCAACCGCAAAAACTAACTACAGTTGATCAAGTGGCTCGAAAGCCAGCGAGATTTGTGAAAATTCAGAAGCATGAAAAGTTGGGATTCAAAGGTTGAAAATAGTTGAAGGGGAAAGAAATTTGTCGATAGGAAGGAAACACGTTTTCCCAACCCTCCTCCCAGGCGAAACGACTCAGCACCTCCCAATGACTTGGATGACAATAATTGGTCAATTTGATTCAGAAATTATTAGATTAAAAGGTCTCGAAACCATAACCAAACTTAACAGTATACCAGTCTAATTCATGAATCGTTATATGTATGCATTTTAAAAGACATTTATTGTACAGGACTTCCTCCCATGACTTTATGGGGACGGAGACATACGTAGTTCCCAAGCAAACTGATGATACAGAATCTTATATCCTTTCCAATATCCCATCACATATCTATTCCTTTTTACGTGCTAAGAAATTTTTTCCTACCAAACGCCAGAAATAAGATGGCAGCGAGAACCGCTCGGTCTGACCACCAAACCCCTCTGCATGTCCAATGTGCGCGAGCAATCTACTATATGTACTTTGCATAGCCCTCCATTATATCCCTTTTGTATCTGGATGTCGCTCTGTGTTCAATCATCTCGCTTTATTTTGCCCCTAGATGACCCTACTCTCGAGTGATGTCTTAATGGAGACTGAGGCCTAGAAGTCGACAGCCCAGCACTTTGGAGACCATTTACTTCCAGATACAGTGGTTTCTCCTCCTCGTTCCTCGGAGTGAATCCATTATCGATTGTCGTCTTCTCATAACTCACAATATTAATGGGTGGTGGTCTATTCCGCCTTGTCTCCGGTCCTGCGTAAAGATATGTTGAATACACCACAATGGCAGTGCCGATCAAGAACTATTAGATGTTAGTTCCGTCTCTGAAAGTGGGGGTTTTTCCTTCAAACTTACATTTAAGGAGAATTTGAAGTTAAAGAACCAAAGGCTGAAGAGTAAACTAAGGATAATGCTGATGCTCGTAGCAAAATTCTTGGCAATATTGTCCGCATAATTGATGCACATCGAAACGATGACACCTCCGCCAGCCTGAAGAACGATAGAAGTCCACACCACATAGTTGTACCCAGCAAAGAACCCATTCTTGGCAATCTCATCTCCATCCACAAAGATAACCCCAAATATCAAAGCTGGGAAAAGCGAGTAAAATGAGAGCTGTACATTTCTAGTCCAGACTGAGACATGCGTACTTGATTCCTTCAAAACCTTCTCAAAGTAGACGCCGGTCAAGCCAGAAATGATGGCTGCAGATAAAGCAGCCACCAATCCTATGGAGTAGTTCATAACTGGTTTCACCATCCCCATATCTTCCTGTATTCCCTCGTATGTAGCCGATCGTTTCGTCAATCCTTCCATACCCCGCTTCGTCAACTCTGCTGCCACTTCCACAGCCCCAGTACTCAATTGTCCAAGCTCGTGGAAGGATCGAGGGAAGAAAAAGCGGGATTCGCTATCTTTGATGGACGAATATGCAGAGGAATCACCCGAAGGTAGTTGTACAATAGCCACACCAAGCGTAAGTAGTACAAGAGCGACCCATTTCTTGGAAGAGAAAGGTTTTCGTAATAAAATCATACTGAAGAGAGCCGTTGCGAGAATCTGCGAGAATCAGTTCGTTTCCTCGAAAGAATTCTCCTGACTTGAATAGCCTACCTTCAGCTGATAAAGAATCTGGAAATGAACCACATCCAAATTGCTAACTGCAATGTATTGAAGCGAATTCATGAGGGTATAAAGTGTAGCAGGAATAGCCAATTTCCATCCATCGCCAGAAAAGACAGACATGTATAATTGTTCAAACAGGACAGTCGCAGGTGTTGAAGGAGGAAGAGTGCTTGATATATCGTACATGGCTATCGTTAAGCTCAGAGCCAATTTGATGACTTCGTTCAGGAATACCGCTGTTGAGGCAAGATATCGATGACCGTCCGTTAAGGGCATTATGCGGGAGTAATGCATTATCTGTAGATTGTTAATCGTGAGGTTCGAGCTGCCTCCATCCAAGCTCTTCCCAGGACGAGAGCGGGAGGGTACGAACGAGGTATAACGCGGAGTTTTGAATTGTCAACTACACAATTTATTAGCATTTTGCCCTGATGAATCTATCCGCAGATCCAATAGCTTACAGCAATTAAAGAAAAGGATTTCATAGAAAAGGCCATGGCAGCTGGTTCTGCGACCGCCATGGTGATGGTTGAAAGCTCTTGCTCGTGTGCTCTCCTTTTCTAAAAAGCAGGTTTCTGCGAGAAAACCCAAAAGTAATTCGACAGAGTTTCAGCAATAGAACCTTTTGTGCAAGGCCAGGCAGTGTTAAAGGGTTCGTGCTAAAAGAAAGCAGGAGAAAGTTTTGTGCGTGCAGGTTGTCAACGACCTAAATCAGGCCCAGGGGAAGCTCCTTGTTGGCGTCTTTTTCTTTTGAGTCGCGACAACCAATCGTCACTGGTGAGACTTCAAAAGCTACAACAAAACCTTGTGAATCATCAAGGTAGCTGGCGCTACCCAGCTGATCTCGAATTTTGAAGGAACAAAGACAAGGAGCCGGACGAAGCGATGTAATAATATAATGAATGATATTATATCACGATCTCTATTAGCGCGAAGCCTTTTCAGATCGCTTCTAGAATAGAATCCTTCAAAAAATTCGGAACCTCTCGTGATCGTCGAAACTCTACACCTCTTCACTTTTCAGAGTGATTATTGGGTCATCGGATGATCTTTATTTCCGCACCATCAGCTGGCAAGGAAATACAATTTTGTGGCGGAAAGACTAGACTTAATGAGGCTGTCCTGATGATAGATCTAAAAGACGGGATCTAGGCCAGCGCGTGATTAGACGATCGAGTCAGGGGTTAACTTCAGTGAGCACATAATCTTCTTCCAATCTACTGTATTCATTTTTGGACTTAAGAGACAAGTTTCAGACCTCTATAGTTCTAGGAAAGGAATTACCTTCGAAAGGGTCAAATTTTTCAGGGGTAAGAAAGATCTATATTTCGTCAATACGAGAAGATACTAAGCTGAAATTTTGACGGAAATACCACAAGTGTTGAAGCCTCTAAGCAAGCATAGACAGTTTTAGCCCCGGCACCTATCTATCTCATAATGTGATCTAAAACTATTATTCCACAAAATGGATACTTTCAGATTAGGCCCTTCCAATGCTAGATCATTTAAATTCAATCTTCAAGGGCAGTTATTCTATCTAATCATAGGAGTTAAAAGTCTTAAATTATATTTTTCTAGATTATACATAGTAGATAAGGCCTTATTTTTTCACAAGCCATAGGTAAGTTATCCATCCAACAATAAAAAATGTTAAGTAGCCTGCCCGGCTAAACCACCACCAAAGCTAACAAGCCAAAAGGATGATGCCCAACGGATGCAACTAAGGGGTATATAAATGCTTACATACGAGTCCCTCCCTTCTCTTCCTCTCTCCCAAGATCATAAACAAATGAAAAAAAAAAAAGCCAGGCAAGTATCATAGCCAGATAAATCATAAAAATAGCGCCATACACCCGCTTCCCTTCCCAATCCTGACTGGTGAAAAAACCCCCCCCTTTCTCCATCGCCCAAGCCCTCCTTTTTACCTCCTTTCCCCATCATTACAATAACATCTTCATCTACATCCCCCAAACCCCCTCACTCTCACCCTCATCATCCAGTAAAAAGTCCTGCGGATTAACATATTTCACCTCCACCTCCCCCATAAACCTCACTCCCACATTATGATTCCTCTTCTTCCCATCCAGCAGCGGTGGCGGCGCTAACCTATCCCCCTTAAACGGACCAACAGCACTCAACCTCGCAGCATTCGGCGGTGTCAACGGACTAAACCCCCTCTCGCCACCACCCAAAAACCGCTCTCTATCCTTCCTCTCCAATCCTCTAGTGCCCCCTCCCCTCGTCGTCGTTGTGGGCGTTGAATCATCATCACTCCCAAAACTCAAAAAATCAGACAAATCCGGACTTGGTTCCGCCGGTTCCACTACTTGTTCTCTTGCTCTTATACCGGGATCCAAATACAGCAAAATTTCACCTTTCTCGGGTTTCCCTGGCCGGATTGTGCTAATGCTTGACTGGGCTGATAAGCTGGATTGGCCGGAGAAATTGGATTGCACAGAGAATTGGGATACTTTTGACGTGGTGCGTTTAGGTATTGGGGGAGGTGATTTCTTTGTCTCGTGTTCTTCGATTATCCTGTCTCGCATGTTGGCGCGTTTATGGCGGAGTGCTTCGAGGAGAGCTTCTTCTTGTTTTGTGACGGCCATCATGCGAGCTGTTGATTCAGGCCGATCAGAGAAATCGAGATCTTTGGGGGATAAGGGTGGTGTGGGTTGTAAGGAGCGCTTAGAGGCAGAGATGGAAGATTTTTTAGAATGTTTGTGCAGACCGGAAGATTTTGACGTTTCTTGGGTTTTGGTAACTGTTGCTTGCCAGGGCCCCGAGAAACGAGGTGATGTCTCGGGAATGGTAAGAAAGGGACTTAATGTGGCGGCAGCCCCTTTCCGAGACGAATTACTCCTTGGTGAGGATAAGGATCTCAGTGAATGCTGTGAGGGCAGCTTCCGATTATCCTGTGTTTTTGGAGGTGAACTATACTGTCGTTTCGGGGGTGGTTTACCAGCCTTTACTGACTGTTGCTGAGGTTTCGCGGATTCTGGCTCGGATTGTTCCCCTTCAGAGTCGGAGGACAACGAAAGCACACTTTTCTGCCACAAATCGGAATTCGATAGTGCGCTGACACTGGTATGGCGAGAATTGTTTGACCTGCGACTCGAGACGCTGGCTACACTGCTTGAGTCACGAGCAGGCATAGAAGCAGCAGGCGAAAGAACAGGAGGAAGCATACTAGCACGGACATTCTTCCACGAGAAAGCTGTTCTCCCAGGCTGGACAGAGGGCGAGAGCGAATTAACAGATTTCGTGTAAGTGTCTTGATTCCGGGGAGGCGATGAGTTTATTGTATCGGGTGGGTAACGAGGATCCCTTTTCTTTCTTCCTCCTTCGTAATTTGGAACGTCTGTCTCGGGAATCCGGTTCATGTGTTGATTGCGACTGTTTAGTAATTGCTCGTAATGGTCATATAAGTCTTCATTCTCACTCCGACCGTCACGAGATTGGGTAGAGCGAACGCTTGGCCTCTGTGAGCGCAATGAATCCTTGGATGGCGCTTTGGACAATTTCCTTGGGTTCGAGGACGATGCATTGGACAGCATAGAAGTGGGAGTATTGGAAGCCTCAGCCCCCATTCGATTCTTCCTCGATCCAGGGAACAACATAGTCAAATCTAACTTGGCGGGTTTCTTCTTATCCTTAGCATCACTGGGAAACCGTGGAAGATCTTCTAGATAGTGACCAGCTTCATCAAACGGACTCATCGACTCATCCTGCAACTGCGGACTACGGGTTTTAATCGGTGGCACAACAGGAGGAAACCCTTTTCGTAAAGCCAAATCCCTCGCCGAAGACGCAGAAGTCTGCTGTGATATGGAAAGGGGAGACTTCTGCCGATCATAATGCGATTTCAATGTAGAAGTCGAGTCTTCATTCCGAATCCAACGATTGACACTCGCTGAGTCGGTAGCTCCATCGTCTCCTCCGTAGCGCTGACCTAACACTGTAGACGAAGCTTTCCCCCTTAACCTTTGTGACCTAGGAAACACACCCGAATCATGATCCCATTGTTCAGAATGTGCCTGACTACCACCATTCTCATTCGTCGACGTCGATAGCGTTGACTCCGAAATAGAAATGCTCATGCCACTAGATCTCGACCCGGGTAGTTTCCAAGAATGATTATCCACATCATATCTTTGCGAATCGATATTCAGATTGTTATCCAAGCCCAAAAGCCGCTGCGCTTTCGAAATATTATTCGTACCCGGGGGTTCTAGCACAGGTTGATGCTGGTCTTTACTCGAAGGGCGTTTACGTCCTGGAATAGGGAACGAAAATTTCGAGGTTCGTCCCATCGTTTCGGAGCTTTCTACAGGAGGCTTTCTTCGACGACTAATCTTCAGCAGACTGCTCCTCCCGAGAATGACCTATCGAGAGAATTGCAAGACTGCTGTGTCGGACGCTCCCGTCAATGAGACATTGTCGCTTGCGAAGGTAGGAAGAGAAAGAGGGGGGGTTTTTAGGAATCCGGTAATTAGCTTTTTCGAGTCGTATCAGACGTCTCTGCCTCCTTTGCCAGCCAAAACACTTTCAAGGAACGAGGGGGAGAGGCGGGGTTGAGAAGGCAGCTCAGGACATAGGTATCAGGACAAAGCAGAGTCAAAAAGCTAAAGCAAAAGAACGAAATGACTTGAGAGTCGGGGATCGGTATATCATGTCCAAATGGAGGATGGACAGGAGCGTAATCAATTGGGGCAGATCCCGGACAGGACATGAGCCTCTCCCCTGCGAGATTTGGCTGGCAGGGAGGCGTGTTAGATCCTTACAGGATAGTGCTGTCAATTTGCAGCGACTCCAGGGTTGCTGACGATAATTCAGGGGTCCATGCACATAACCCCCAAGGCGAACTGGCTGCGAATCCCCGAACGTCACAGGCAAGAGAGAGAGAGCGGTCTGCTTGCTTCGTGACGAGGTGATGAGAGCGAGATGATAAGGCGAGGAAGAGGGCACATAGATCACAAAGGGCTTACGAGAGAAGCTTAATCGTAGGATCTGACAGCAGTGCCGCAGTAATGCAGCCTTCTCCGGATTCCCAAGTACTTTACAAGATATCTATCTCCCACATATGTTTCATGGCCTCAACATGTGCAACCTACTCCACGACAATCCTTCGCACCAAGCGTGCATCTCTAACTCTCAGCCCTTGATCTCCGCGCACCACATCGTATTAGAGGCTCTATCTGTCTCACCCTTTCCAGAAAATCCCCACTAAGTTCGCACCGCAAAATTTCAGCCCTTCTTAACCTTCTTCTTCAGCTGGCCTATCTGTCCTTCCCGATGTGGTAATAATGAACTTCAATTATTCTACCAGGTTATATCCTGTATGCCGTGTGGTGATTAGACTTTAAAAAAGGGGCATGCATGGCATGGCATGTCTGTTCGCCAGATCTTAGAATCTATCTAGTCCGAGAAAAGCAGCCTCTAAAGTTTGACTTAGGTTAAATCATCTCGAATCCAATAGCCCACCTCCTTCTCCCGATACATCTCGCAGCCACAAACCATCAAAGCACTCCGTAAACCTTTCCTCCTTTTCCCCCATGCTTACACGTCAAATCCTTCCCCTCCCCCTGTACCTAGCTCAGCCGGAGTAGGCAGCCGATATCCGTCCGTGCGTAACCAACTTATTCTACTTTGACATAAACAATATAATTCTTGTTAAATACTTAGAAAAGAAAATGCTCTTCAAGGTATTTTATTTATTTATTCCTTTTAACGTTCTTTGTAAGTCAAAGACTATATAGTAGGACAGCTAGGGGCCTCAGGCCCTAGACTTCGGAGCTCTTCAAAATAGGTAATAGCAAAAGAAAAGCAAATCAATTCAGTGCTATCAATTTACCATCTAATTTAGGGTAGCAAAGCTAGAAGTTTGCTATTCTTATATTTCATGCTTTGTTGGCTCGCTATTTGCATTAATTATATTTTCACACCTTTTCTAGGTATAGGAGGGTCTGTTTTAGGATCTTAAGAATCTGGCAATGCGGCGGCGTATATGGTGCATTGAGAATTAATTCCAAGTTCATTAAGAGCAGTCTAAATAGCTTCAACTGCAGGGCGATTCTGCCATATTATTGGTTGAATGAGGCTATAAATGAGATGAAACGACTAGTGTTCTGCATGGCACGCTAGCAAATGAGCCGACGAGGGGGATAGTAGTAGTTAAGAAATTAAGCTATCGAGTTCTCTTGCTAGAACTGTCTCGAACCAAACCTTCCCTTGTATCGAGTTACCAATTTCAGCTACTGGATCACATCCTGATATCTCCATCCCATTCTGGGTATCCTTCTCTCCCCTTCATATTTAAAGGGACAGCCATTCGAAGGTGGTATTGTGAGACGGCTAGAAGTCGTCTGGTTATGGCTACCCCTGGGGAACGGCCCCTATTTTGTAGCAATAAAGGAGGGGCTTATCCTCCACCAGGCAGGCACTTAGGATATCACTTCTCCCATACATTCTTTTGATCACTGCTCTCTTGATCTGCATGCTTCTTTCTCGTGCCATCGCGACTTAGGGTCCCGCATCCACCATCGACCTCTTACGCTTTCACAGTATTTGAGAAGAGCTTGGCTTGGTTGATATTTCTGAGGAAAATCAGGATTCTGAAATATTGTGATTTTATTAAATTCTGGTAAATTAACAAAACAATACGTTTTGAAATCATTCTAATAAATTTTGTTAAAAGATTGATATATTTAGTTTAATCAAAGCTTACATCAGGATTTATTGCTAAATAATGTGTCTCGAAATACGCATATATATGAGAGCTTAAAAAGATTACATTTTGTATTGAATGTATCCCAGTCTCTTCAACATATTTGTTATCGGTGATTTGTTGCTGCCAGGAGCCTGATTTCCACTAAAAATAAATATTAGATTATAATTTATCTTGAAATTTAGAAACTTACTAAGTCAATATGAGCGACTGGGAATATATGAGCTTCTTTAAGAGCGGCAAACTCTCCGTTCTGTGGCTTCCTGCTAGTAATCACACAGCTACCATCTCGGGCACGAACTCGATTGCGGAAGCTTTCGGTCTAATATGAAATGCAGTGTTAGTAAGAACAATAGAAGAAAACGTGCACTTACCCGTAGATCAAACCTTGATAAGGATCGAGTAATTGAGCAAAGTACAGAAATCTCTGGATTAATAGGATTATCAATAATAGAACCTAGAACTTGTTAGCAGTTATAACTAGGACAATTAGATATCGAAAAAACCTTCCTTGACAGCTAAGAAGAATATAGAATCCAGGTTGAATAATATCTGTATTTGCGTGTATACTGATCGGTGCCCCATGTTGAGCCACAATCTCTAAGCAAGGAAACGGTGCGTAATTTTCAAGAGGGAGTTTGAATATGATTTGCATCCATTCTGACCTTTCAGCCTGGACAATCCGGAGTGGGAAGCAGTGAAAGCGGGGCTGGAGGTCGCTGGCACTAGCGTGGCGCTAATCTAAACTAGATCACATGATGCCAACTTGACCAAGTTAGAAAGCAATGAAAAGCAAAAATGTAAGCTATTATTCTAAAGGAAGTATAACTTAAACTACCAAAAAAATTGGCAGGTTTATATAAATATTTTAAGAGGAATCGAACGAGACAAGGTAGAATATATATTTATAAATGTAAGAGAAACGATGGTTTGGTTGTAGGATGGGACTCACGGATGAATATCAGCCCGTACCCGTAGTAAAACTAGCAAGGATTCCCATCCCGTTTCAAACCCCCTCTCTAACCCTTCCCTCATCCGATCCCCGAATGCATCAAACATTCTTCGTTACAAGATGCGGCTTTACCGAACACCACCATGCACGACACATGACGATGTCCGTCCTCCGTCAAGTTTGATCTTCATACTGTATTAAGCAATTGCGCCGATGAAATGATATTTGAAAAGAGTTAATAAGCTAATTCGTAATAATGAAATTATAGAAGACGAGAAAAAAAGAAATAGAAAAGAAACGTGCCCCACAAGATTTGTAGAAATTGTTACTAACTAGAAACTGTATCTTCTAACAAGATGGCCAGAGGTGTCCATTTTGAAGTTCTACTATTGCTTTCATAACTGCCAAAAGCTCGGGATACTACCTCGCATTGATTGAATGACAAAGCTATTAAGAAGCAATCTATGAAGCTATTGCATGAGGTATAAGTTTATAAAGCAAACTGCAAGAAGATACTACTCATAATCTTGAGCTGATGTGCAATGATAATTCCCCCCAAAAAACGCTCATCTGCGTTGACCTTAAGCATGTGTTGAGACAACAGACCAAGGACTGCCAGCACTATCATAAATGCCCAGTTTAGTTCTCTTGTCACTATCCTCATGCGGACTATGGTCAGCCGGACGCTTGCGAGCATTCATATGCTGGAAAAGGCTGTTGAGCGGCGTCTGAAATGTTTTTTCCGGCGTTTGAAGACCACTAGCAGGTTGGTACGTACTAGGAGTGCCTTGTGTACTGCTGCCACTCCGTACATATTTTGATCGCCCACGTACAGCGCCGACCTGTGACTGGGAAGCACTACCAAATCCCATGTTCAAATTGAACGTAGGTCCAGTCGAAACCACTGAATTATGCTGGTCATTCTGCGGAAGTACGAACTATTATAAGCATTTGAGTCAGCGCTGCCATTTAATACCTGGCATAGAAAAGCACTCACATGTTCAACTATGCCATTCTCGGGTCTGAAAACCTTTCTTTGAAGCTTCTCAGCATCACCAACAAACTTGAGAACAGGCTTATTGCGTCTGCCTTCCTTGACAGCTTTCAAAAATTCGTCCTCCTGCATCCTTTCAACAATGTGTTGTGTTTCATTTATATCAAGGCCTGAAAGACCAATTAGTAAACGGTATGTGATGTAAAGACTTGCTTACCGAGAAAGCGCGCAAATTTGTTTACGGTTGCAGGAAATCCTTGTTTATAAGCCAGGTGAAGAGCTCTCCGATATAGAGAAAGTTGCTGTAACTCAGGGAGCAGTGCTGAATGGGGGCCCAGAAGGCAGGTATAGCAGATGGATTCCGATGGTGTTTGGTCGGCTTCGAGGTATCCATAGCATTGAAGGTGGTAGAATTTGTAGCATACATCACATTGGATCTAAACAGTCAGCTTACTTCTTAATAGCATCACCAGGCCAGTCTTACTAGCTGTGCTTCAACTACGCCCATGTCTTCATCACACTTGGCTCCACATTCACATTCCTCATGGCAGTGTGGAATATGCTCCGTGTTAGTTTGTTTATTTTTATTGTGCTGTCCTCCACAAAGTTGAGGATAGCGACAAAGAGTAGTCTCCTCCCATGATAGTGTGAAGTCGAGGAAAGTAGTCCTGGGACCTACCATTTCTTGCTGTGTCATCGCATTGATTTGAGTGTCTTGATTAAGGGACTTCATGAACACATCCTGTTGAATTATCAGATCAGCAAAGTTCAAGTCAAGAAAGTAGATACAGCTGAAAGAGATTGCTTCACAGGAAGATATTACTAACAATATTTTCAACTAATCCTATGTCTGCCTCTTGAGTGCCATTTGTTATTGAAAACAAAGACTGATTTCTTTGAGCAAAACCATTGTTTTGGGCACGGGGTAGGGCTCTTGGGCTATTATTTGGAGTATCCGTCACCGGGTGGTTCATCTTCAGAAAGCCACTAGTTCCGGCACACGGAAGAGCCATTGAATGATGGGTTAGAGTATCGGTGATCGTAGATTGAGTGTAGTTTCTTTGAGGGACGCCGGGCTTGGCAAAGGAAAGGACTGTCGAGGGAAATGGAGTATTGAAATCAGATATAGCACCTTCTGACGAGGATGCTTGGGCCTCTGGGACAAAATAGTTGGCATGGACGCTAGACGTGTCAGAGGTCATTGTGTAATCGTCTGAAGTGATAGCACGAAGTCCTACCTGTGATAACCGGTGTTTACTGTTTTACTCGAGCTTCCAAGAGTGGCTTGGTTGTTAACTATGAGATTCTGATCTTTGCAACGGAGGAAACCTGGTGCGTGGTACTTCTTTGGTGCCGATTTATTGTAAACCAAATGCATACTAACCATGCGCTTTGCTGTCTCATGTTAGAGGATAACGTGTTGCAAGGGAACAAAGGCTGACCTCGTTCGCCAATGGGCTCTTCTGTGTCTGGATTGAGGCTTTTAGACGCTTGTAGTTCCTCAATGAAATCCTGGTAAAGGCGATAAGCTCCTTCTTTCGCATTTTCAAGGGTTATTGTCTTTAGCAAGCGTTTATTCCCAACGGGTGTCTCAGATGTAAGGCGTAACGATGGCACTCCATTGTCGTAAGAGAATGTCAGAATAAAGGCTTCCAGCAAATTCGAGGCTGAAACATCATACTTGTAGATGCTAAGCTGGACGCTTTCGAGATATTTTTTGTCCAAAGCATCCGCAACACCACATTCCTTGTTCTTGTCAGTTATGAGAGCTTTGTGGGCAATAGGAACTTACCAGCCAATCTAGAAGCTTATCCGCCCTACGATTTCGACCACGTAAGATGATTTTGCATTCAAGGGCATCAACGTTCGTTGAAGAGCTAGATTTGCCGCCCATGAAATCGGCGTAGGAAGTATTTAGGCTAGTAGGATCAAATTCACGTTCCTCGTAACAATTTTCCGGAAGGACATCCCTGTGATGTTAGTTAACAATAAAGCAGGAAATTATAATAGGTGCAGACCTGATGAAGGTGATGCTGCTGACCTATAATTTGGCACATTAGCATCTGGGTGAAACGATTGCAGGACAGCACATACGACAGCCGTGACAATGGTCTTTGTGATCTCGAAGCTCTGTTGCTGGTCGATTTCATGCTGGGGGACTGGCTGAGGAGTAGGAGGATGGGAGTCCATGGTAGCAGAAGGACGGCTTTGCTGGCAGAGGTGACAATTGAAATTGATATGGAGACCCTTTATGGTGATTGTTGATATGAGAGATAAGTGGTTGAACTTCCTAGATACGGTGCAGCGGTACAGATATTAAACAGGTTTACGCACAACTTATTACGAAAGTAGGTTGATTGAAGTGTCGAGAAGAAATATGGGCGATGGGAGATGAAAGAAAAGATGGGGTGATATGTAGAGAAAGAGATCCTGAGACTGAAGATGGAAAAGAAGTGGAATGAGGAGGTATGTGAACAGAAGTGTGCGAAGAGAAGTGCGTGATTCGCCTCGTCTAAGGTATTCAGAGAAGGAAGGCACGAAGCACCAGTACAAGCACAAAGGGGAAGGGGCCTCAATATTCGGTCCCCAAGTTCGCCCTTTTGATTCAAGATCGCAGCATGCATAACACAGAAGAAACAGAAACACCTCTCAAGACTCCCATCTCTACCAAATTTGATCCTTTTGAAAAAGAAAGAAAAAAAGAGGAGAGGAAAAAGTTATGATCCTTGCATTCATATCAATAATGCTGCTCGATTTCTATCTTTCTTTTTCCGCAGTTATGACATGACCCTTTCTACCAATCTTTAATAAAGTTGTCCATCCAAGGAGAGTCTTTCCTCGAATTTCCACCTAACTATGGTGGTTTCTTTGTAATATCAAGAGGGGTGGGCCTCCCGGTTGATGGCGGTGTCTCCAGTAAAAACCATCCAGTCATTCTCCATTTCAAGCATACAAAGCACGTCCAGAACTCACTTCAGCTACCATCTTGAACCTTTTCTTCTGTTCCTGACCGTGATGTATGGTGCTGTCGCTGTCGCCAAATACAATAACTGCTTATAATTGGCGGTACCGAGCAGCCATCACTCAAATGAGCACGTATTAGACCTCTCTGAGTAATTCTAATCGACAAAAAAGCATCTTTCATTGCCACCAATCTTTACTCTTGCCACATAGATGAATCAACAAGATGGAGATCTGCTTTCCATATAGATCCGGTCATAGTCAAAAGGGAATTCGAGCAACGCCACCTCACGCACCCAACATCACTTACTTCAAAATAAACAAGTTGAATCCTATCGAACAAACCAACAATATTTAATAATTGCAATAACAACGGCAGTCAAAAAGGGAAGGGAAGGACTAACCTCGAAGCAATAGCAATGCCATATCTCACTGCATAGGTCTCGAGAAAGCTGCATTCCTGATGTAAGGGCGAACAACGAATAACGTTCTAGTCATCCACAATTAGATTCAAGACCTTCGTAGGATAGAAATGTCTCTTGATTTAAATAAATATATAAGGAGTAGAGAATATTAGAGAATATGGAAATCTAATTTTAGATGCGAGTAGGTCATTGCTTCCAGGTTCCGCCTTCGAGCCTTTTCTCGTTTCTGCCGCCTCTAGCTCGCTGTACCACCCGTATCCCTCTAGATTCGAAAGTCATCCTCTTCTCCCCTCTCCAGACACTCGCTCACCTCCCTTTACCTCCTCCCCCACAACCTGTAATTATATTGCTCGAGTCTCTGCTTTCTCGCGGATCGCTCGGGTTTTCTACGTTCTTGCGCAGATTTCGGATCTCGCCCACGTTGCTTGCAAATTCGCATTCATTCCATAGTTCGTGTGCCCCAGGTCATCAGCAAATCCTCAACGCCGCCTTTCCCCGCCACGCCTACAACAACCTTCCTAAATCCCTGGAAACTGGTTATGTCGTTGTTGGCAGCTTCGTAATATCTTGGAGGCTGTGTAAGGCTGTGGGCTTTCTACGCGGTTCCAGTCTCGTGTCGTGGACGCGTTCGATGCAGAGAGGGGCAGGGCTCAACTCTCTCGATTTCGCAGACGTTAACTAAATTCAAAGACACTCTGCCAAGCCTACGATACAATGGAACCACCTGCTCGACCTCACCCCAAACGGCGGGCAGCTTCAGTCCAAAGTAGTCATGTTGGAATACCTCAAAAATATCCGTTGGATGGGTCACCGAGTCCCTTTACCTCGAATACAAAGTTGGTCCAGCAGAGTGTGGAGACTCGACGTCCCAAGTCTAGCCACACTGTTTCATTAGGATGGGAAGACGGTGAAGATATAACATCTCGGCATACTTCAAGATTGCAAGTCGAGCTTGCTGGCTGTATCGAAACCAAGACTGTCACAACTACAACCACTACCAAACGATCATATCCCCCTCTTTTGATTCAAGGCTCTCGGTCACTCAACGCGAAGGAGTATCCTTTAGCTCTTAAACCTACCCCGCCAGAGCTCACCAAGTTTTCATACAACATTGACACTCCGAGAATGGGGTTTGAGGAAGGTGGTGAACAGAATTTCCCACAAGAGGTTTGCATTCTCTTCATATCCATCATCGGATGCCTCAAGTCCGAACGGCGCTAATTATTTCATATTTAGAACTTGCAAAGTGAGCTTCGAAATCCCTATCCTCGCCACGAGACAAAGGAGGGCCTTCAATACTCGAATGATGACCTCAAGCAAGCGGAAGCCCTCCGAATGGAGAGACTTGGAAAGAAACGAGCTGAGGTTAATCTCAGAAAGTCTTTGAAAGGACTTCCTGATGTTCTTTATAGGTCCCCTAACAATACTGGTAGCAAGCCTCGCAGCTTTCACGTCAATGGCGGTGTTCATTTCGACCCGAAGGATAAAGGAAAAGAGATACACAAGGGACGTCGGTCTGAGAACTTAGGATTGGGTATGCGTATGGTTGATGATATGGGCATGCCTGCGACGCCTGATATGTCAGAAGTTGAAACTTCTGCTAAAAACTTCGCCCGGCCCTTTGCTCCCTCGTTCTTTACCCACAACTACACCCCGCAGTCAGATCTGAGTCAAAATGGATCATTCCATGATCATGAAAGTCAAGATCCTTTTAATCAAGAGGCATTTAACGGCGCGGTTGCTACTCCTCCCATAATAGAGTCTGATCTGGAGCCTGCTGAGAGATCACACTCAAGTTTTGCTCAACCTCGACGTCCGGTCCTCAACACTGCAGCTGCTCAAAATGCTAGCCTTCCAAGTCCCGGCCTTTCGCCTACCTTTGCATCAGCAGAAGTACACCATGGCTTGTTTGATGATAGCGCTGTGGAGGATGAGGACGATACTGATTCCGTCGTTGCGACCTTATCTGGCGACAGTCAAGACACCCTCGACAATGATGACGTCCTTCGAGTACCCAGAACAAGGGCTAAACGTGGCTCTTCACAAGCTAGAGTACCAGCACATGTCGAAGCTCACGTTCCAACGGTTATGGATATGGGACTAATGATTAACTCATTCGACTCAATGCCGGATGAGATGAAGGCTCTTGTCATGTACCAACTTAGTCGACGATGCCCCAAGAAAGTCCTCCGTATGGTTGCAAATTTTGTCAACCCTGTACTGATGTGCGATTTATTGACCGAACTACCGACCGAATTGAGTTTACAAGTCCTCAGCTTCCTAAACCACAAGGACTTGTGTCGAGCTGCTCAGGTTTCTAAACAGTGGCGAAATGTTATTGACTCCAATGAGACTGGTTGGAAGGAACTGTTTGACCATGACGGCTTTGTGCTTCCAACAGGAGAGCTTGAGCGGGCAATAAATCAGGGCTGGGGATGGCAAGATCCTTATGGACCTGATGGCTTCGAGAAAGATTTAAGTGTTCCACTTGCATTGCCAGCTGCAGATAGTGAAACTGCTATGGCGAGTAGTAGCAAATCCGATGCAGTGAGAAAAGCTAGATCAACGACTAAAAGAAAGCGAGCAATTAATACTCTGGGCTCTGCTGAAAGGTCGAAGCGAAGAGCAACTGGGAATGAGTTTACTAACAAGGCTCAAGATATTCTAGCCCGGTATCCACATACGGCTAGATATCACAAATCTGAAGGTCCTCTAAGTGCTGCCAGTGCTGCAGCGGTGGCGGTCCCGGATCCTCAACTTGGCCTGTCAGGATTGCAGAAGCTTCATCTTTTTAAATCTCTGTACCGTCGCCATTATATGCTCAGACAAAATTGGACTCAACGCAATATAGAGCCACACCACATGGCCTTCAAGGCACACCCTGCTCATGTCATTACTTGTCTTCAATTTGATGATGACAAGATATTAACAGGGAGTGATGACACGCTGATTCATGTTTATGATACAAAGACAGGAGTTCTAAGGAAGAAGCTTGAAGGTCATGAAGGTGGAGTCTGGGCTTTACAATATGAAGGCAATGTTCTGGTTTCTGGCTCCACTGATCGCTCTGTCCGTGTTTGGGATATCGAGAAAGGACTTTGTACTCAAGTCTTTCACGGCCATACATCAACCGTACGCTGTCTTCAAATTCTCATGCCTACTGAGACTGGTCGTAGAACCGCGGAGGGAAAGCCTGTCATGATGCCAGAGAAGCCGTTGATTATCACTGGATCTCGAGACTCTCAGCTTCGTGTTTGGAGACTTCCAGAAGAGGGCTCTAAGCGCTACATCCAGACTGGGCTACCGGCTAATGATGCTGACTGTCCTTATTTTCTGCGCGTTCTAACTGGTCATACCCATTCCGTTCGTGCTATCGCTGCTCATCAAGATACCCTCGTCAGTGGCAGTTATGACCATACTGTACGAGTCTGGAAGATTTCCACCGGCGAGACGGTACACCGATTAGCAGGACATTCCCAGAAGGTCTACAGCGTAGTTTTAGACCACAAGCGTAATCGATGCATCAGCGGCTCAATGGATACCACCGTAAAGATATGGTCTCTCGAGTCTGGTGTTTGCCTTTTTACCCTTGACGGCCACACATCTCTTGTTGGTCTTCTAGACCTTTGTGACGAACGTCTCGTTTCGGCAGCGGCTGATGCCACGCTTAGAATCTGGGATCCCGAGACCGGAATTTGCAAGAGCACCTTGAGTGCCCACACTGGTGCCATCACCTGTTTTCAACACGATGGACAGAAGGTCATATCGGGATCCGACAGGACTTTGAAGATGTGGAACGTGAAGACCGGTGACTGCGTTAAAGATTTGCTTACTGATCTCACCGGAGTCTGGCAAGTCAAATTCAATGAACGCAGGTGTGTTGCAGCTGTCCAGCGTGACAACCTCACATTTGTCGAAGTAAGTCCCTGAAATACTCAAAAAGCTTTACAAGACTAACAATTCCAGGTTCTTGATTTTGGTGCTTCCAGAGATGGTATTCCAGCGTCCGAACGTGGCCGGCGTATCTTGCTACCGGGCAGAGATGAAACTGATAGAATTACCGCTATAGAGGCTGAAGATGGCGATGCTACTGCGGCCGTATAAAAACGAATGTATGACTTTCATGGCTAATGATAATCCAATACACAACCATACCATCGAAAACAAGGAGAAACTTGGAGTTTTAACTTTTTTGGCATCACATCACATTGATTGCGGAGTATTTGCTTTCCCCCTCCGCCCCCCCCTTTCCCATAGAACCGGCTGTTGCTCCCGGTGTAGGTGCATGTTTTTAGGTGTTGCGAGGGAAATCCTTTATTTGCACTGCATAGATAGCGAGGATCCCTTTATTGTTTTCTGTTTACGACATTAAAAAGTCACAGCAAATGGTGTTTTATGGGGGGTTGCATTAGCAAACATGCATAGGTTCCTATAATTTTGCTCGTGTCGGAGCAACAAATATTTCTCTTGTGTATTTAGTCTCTTTAGTATCAGCTCACTTTTTTGGCAAATGAAATAAAGCTGTTACTAATATCAACTCCCTTTGGGGAGAATATATGCATCAATAGGAGGATTCAAAATAACTTTCCGCCTTTCCAAACAGGACCTAGGTATCAAAAAACCCACTCCCCTGAGCATTCATTCATATGCCTTACCACAGAACGGCGTCCTCTGCTTGACTATGGCTAAGTAAGTGGTTTAGATTAGATCAAATTGTACTCTTTGGTTAGGAGATGCGGTACATAAAGTGGAACTAGGACCGTACATGCAAACAAATAATAATTCGATCAATCGAATGAATGAAATGGCTTTAAGACCTATCGGTAGTGTTGAAAGGGATTCTTCGGTTTTTTGAGGGGGGGTGGAATGAGTTGAGATTTGGAAGGACGAGATTGCATAATGAATGAAGTTCAAGGTCTACGGGTGAATTTTTTGGGGAATCCAGAGAGGTGCGAGTGAGTAAGTGCTCTTATTATAAAACAAATTTCTTGTCATCCAATTCATTTTAAAAGGACAGAAATATTATGTCCTCAAGTACGTCAAGGTTTAATCTGCGCTCATTTCCTCAATTGGGATTGATATGAGATTCAAGAAGCAAAGACGAGCGTTGTTGATACCTTAGTTTATATATTCTGATGCAATCCATGTGCAGTTCTCGCCAGGTTCCTTCCCATATTTGTCTTTTCCCTAAATCCAGAGGAACCCGTTCCCTAGATCAACTCATCCACTCTGTGTATTCTGCTACAGACACCTGCGGAATACTTTGTAGATTTCGCCTAAGCCGTATGTCCGATCTGAAAGAGGGACCAAGGTAATAGAAGTTCTCCCTTTGTGGTCTTTTTTCAGAAAATATCAATATTATCGAGCTCGTCCTGTTGAGCTGATAGCAACCGATGATCCGAAATGGAACATCGATCCCGAGTTTTTAAAACGCAAGGAGAAAAAGACCTATGACTGGCCTAGCTCTTTTTGGGTTGCAAAAAACCATTTGCATCAACAGTATGTAAATAAGCTAGGATGGAAGGTTAAAATCAAAACGACCAACGTGGGTTACTAGCCCTTCCACTCTGAAAGCTGAAGGATGTCTTACTACGTTTCGTAAAATAGTTGCTTCGCAGACATATGATCGTTTATGCCTCACCTTGAGAAGAACAGTATGCTATTAGGATATCACTTGCCAGGTTTCTTGCGACCCAGAGAAGCCACAGTAACGAAGCGTCCCTGACCGAGAGTACCGCCTGTTGAGTTCATGGCTGGGGTACCGGCATAAGGTTATAACATAAAATAGTAAGTTTTATGGAGTTATTTGCGTCCTCCGCTCGATACAGAAAAATCTAACTCCATAAGAGAACAGATTCCCAATATCTCCTTCACGTACTAGGAGATCTAGAGGCGGAATAGCCAGATTTTAGATGCCTAGCAGCGGGCTTAATTGCAGCATCGAGCTTGAAGTCTATAAATAGCTTTATGCGCCGCCCTAGATAGAGAAATGATCTGCCCTTCATTAACCAGTTAAATTTTCTTAGGTAAAAGAGTCGCTACTATTTATCGACCTACCAGTATTAATATTCATCTAGATGTGAAAACCTTTGATGTACAGTACAAGTGAGAAGCGAAGTCATCTGTGAAATAGGGAAGAAGGGACTTGATAAAAGATTCTAAGAGAGATGCAGAACCTTCAAACACCACCTGCAATGAAAGGGGTAGACACAAGGGGAGAAGCTCAACTATTATACATATCTTGCAAGACATTGAAGATTCAGGAGGGTGATAATATAAATTTAGCCGAAGAAGACTCCAAGCGAGCAATTTGTATGACTAGACTAGTCCAGTGACACATCTATCTACAGAAGTTAGAATATAGAAGGAAGGATCAAGAAGAAGAAAAGATGAATGATCCAGTGGTCAAGCTGTGGGATGTATGAAATGTGACTTACCCATCTCTACATCTACCCCAGTCCCGTCCCTCAACTACCCCCCCGCACCCTACTTCTCATACACTAAATAAACCTCAGAAAGTAAAGCAAACGCCAGAACTCCACAACGCCTAATGAGTGGAATGGCCAATGTGACCTAGGTTCGAAGAAGGATGGGAACTGAGTCTATAGAAACGTTAGTCGGAAATAGTAGAAAAGGAGTTGTAAACAGCTTGACCACTTGACCACCCAGACCATGTATGTTGACCAGAATCTGCGTATTTAATAATATAAGTTAAAGGTAAAGATTTTCATGATGAACGGACTGAGCATATTGAATAATGCAGATTAACTTGTGTTGAAGGTGAAGTCGTGGATGAGTGCCAGTACCTGAGCTTCTACCATGTGCTTTGATAGCACTACATGCATATGATAGTTATAGAATTAATGCAGATACAACATATGCTAAGAGAATCATTATACTTTATGCACTTGACACCCGGTTAGCGTCCAGGTGCAGCAAAACATCTACAGTGTTTGACACAGCACCAATTCTTTGGATATCGTTTTTGCCCCCTATTGCTAGCATAAGTGCAATAGCCACCTCATATTCCCATCTGAATCAGCTACTATTTGAGTATACCACAATATCTGGAACATTCAGCTCTAATTGCTCCACAATATTAAAACTGTTTGGGAAGTTCAAAGGCTGAAAGTGGTCCATCAGTGAAGTCAACTACTGATGCAAATTCCAAGACTTATAAATATGTCTTTTATGAGTTTGAGTGATGGTTGAGACAACGAATGAATTTGGATTATTGAGCATGAGACATTCGGACGTTCGGACAGCTTCGTCAGAGCAGTAAAAGTTTCCGCCCCTAAAGAACTACTTCTGCAGACACACCTTATGCCTTTCCTTCCACATATATTTCCAAAGAATAAGTCAAGGCTTTGGAAGATTTTTGGCAAACATGTAGAGGTTGATTACACTGCTGCAAGAGACATTTGGACTCCATGAGCCATCCAGATAAGCAAGGGTCCAACCACTATTAAGAACCAATGAGATAGAACACATTGCGAGACTAGGAGAGATGGGAGTAGAGCAGCAAGCCGGGATATTATGGAGTTATTTCATGCAGACAAAGCAAAGTCAAGAGAAGAAAAGGTCGAAACGCAGAGAGCCTTTTTGAAAGGTCTCAATGAAGTGACTATCAATGAAAATATAGACTAGTTATGTTTTCAGAGGCATACAAGGAGTGTATTTCATAGGAGACTTCCTAAGCCAATCACCCTGATCAAAGGACCTCTATCGATAAATATTCAAACACTCGATACGTAAAACATGTTCTTGTCACTCCTCGAATCACACAATTGGATCCCGATGATGTTAATGTCAGAAATGTGCGACATCCCGGAAGAAGCCAGGATTTCTATAGGGTGTTAATGTTCTGAGAATCCTACGGGAAAAAAAATATATAATGGTGATACCTAATCTAGGCTACAGCATTCTACCCTTGTGGATTCGCAAAGGAGGCGAAAGGGGCCGCTGTACTAGAAGGAGAGACATAGAGACCTTACTAACATCATATTGTAACATCACATTGCAACGTCAACCGCAGTCGATATGTCGATATGAAGTTGGCTTTCTTTCCTTTTTAAACCCCACTTCTCCCTTCTCATTAATAGCGTGTAACCCTTCTCTCTCTCTCTCTTACAGAAGAGTATTCTTCTCCAATACCCGTGATCCCAACAGACATCTCATCCAATTCCTGCTCTTTGAAGTTGTGCTTTGCAATATCTTCAATTAGAAAAAAGAACCATGGTTTCCGAAGAAGACACCACCCAATATACCCTTATCCCTCGAACATCCGAGGACTCATCTTCCGACCACGGTCTCCTCACACACTCCTCTCCCAACGTCAAGTCCCCTCACAAACACTCCAATGCCTCCCCCCAACAAGACTACTACCTCCCGCTTCCCCTGGTCATTCACTCTGCACATCCACCCCCTTCTCCTCATCCGCAGCATATCCACCATCCTAATCTTCCTACTTCCCCACGAGCAATACTACATCGGCGCCGCCATAGTCCTGATCCTCATTTTAGCATTCAATCTCTTCACCATCCTACGTTCTCTACTCTCCATCTTCGGCAAAACAAGCTACAAAATCTACATCGAATTCCACACCGGAAACGGGGCCCCCCCAAAGGACGGGAAAAAACTCTCTAGATGGGTATGTGTGATAAGTCCGGTGTTGGATTTTACTCTGGCTGTGGCTTTGTTTGGTGTGATGGTTTCCGGTAGTAAAGCGTATCGTAGTAGCCGATATTTTAGGTGGGAGTGTAGGTCTTATAATGGTGGAGTGATTCTTGCGAGTATTATCATGTGAGTTACTTGCTTACCTACCTGTCTTTGTTGAAGAATTGTGTGACAAGGAGCTAATGGGAATATTCAGCGGTTTTCAGATTTTCCTAGCTCTTGCCGGGGTGTTGAAAGAATTTATCAAGATTAATTTGACGTTCAGTGAGTGGCCAGATCTCTAAGACTAAGGCTCCTTCAACACCGCCTATCGTGGCTCAAAATACTGGGATGGGTCAAGACCGGGGACAGAGGCGAGTTATTCAAGAATCTCTAGTTTGAGAGTAGGGAGAGCTTAGAACAGTGGCGAATGAGCAGTATGATTACGTTTGTTTGATCAAGAGGAGAGGTGAGGACAGACAAGTTCATGAACCTCCTATGTGGGATTGGTTTTGGAAAGGATATGAAAGAGGTAGATCTTGACCCGCTGGACCATTTTATCTACTAACATAGCACAAGAGTGATTTGATCAGCGGATAGCATAGGAAATCTTAAATAGACAAATCTTTTATGAATGCCCCATCATCTCCCAGATATCTCTTGAACCCAATAACGTACTAACCACACTGGCCATCCCTGCCGTCGCCGGACTCGTTGATATCCAACCCGTCACATGCCCTGGCACAAAAAGATCAAATCCATCTGTTACAATCTTCAGTATAATCCTTTTCCTTTTCGCCTCGCTTGATCTCCTCTCCTCTAACCTCTTCATGGCGTCATCTTTCCCTTCCCTTTCCACCTTCCCCTTCTCAACGCCATAAGTCTCCCAAATCTCCCAGGCCCCTCGAACAATCGAACAAACCAACGAATAAAACCAAAATTTATTTCCCTCCAGTGTACACATCTCTCCAAAAGGTGTACTTCTCGCTAATAAAGTATCCATCTAAATTCCTAATTAGCTCCCACCCCCCTTTCTTTCCCTAGAACAAGACTCGAGTTCTAAAATCAGAGGAAAGAAAAGAAAGGAAAAGAACAACTCACAATAGTTAAACTCTCTAACCCCATGTAAGCACCTAAAAACCCCCATTTCCCGACCCCCAGCAAAACACCCACCCCGTTTCCTCCTACTAAACAATTCCAAGCTTTCTCAAAACAACCAATCCATCTGAAAAACCTCAGAAATCTTCTTCCTATATTTTCCATTAGCATCGTCTCACTCCTTTCTCAACATTTATACCCCTCTCACGCATCTCTCTCTATCAAACCATTCCAAGCAAAGAAAAAGGGAGAGAAAAGAGAAGCGAACCAACACCAAGCTCCCGCCTCATCACACTCCAAAACCTGACGTCCTCAACCGTAAGCGCATAAGCAGCGAGGATTTGACATAGTGACTGGAAGAGACGGAGGAGTTTTTCCAGTCCGGCTTTGATTAGATAGATATATTAGCACGGATAAATGAGGTTACGTGGTGATGGATGGGAACGGGGAAAAGAGGGGGAAATGACTAGGAAAACGGGAGAGGGAAGAGGGAAAGAAGAAAGAAAGAAGAGAAATACCAGCATCACTTCCAAAACGAACGAATTGTTTGAATACCATCTCTCTCTAAAAGTCTCCAGAACCCAAAACCGAGAAGAAGAAAGATCAAGGATTTTGCGAAGGAGTGAGAATACGCAGAATTCGATGAACGTGGACTTAAATCTGATAGAAATTGAACCTGAGCTCGAAGGTAGCTTTGAAAACCAAGTGTAACGATGGCGAGGCTTTGCGATTTGACGGTGTAGGTAAAGTTAAGGCATTTTGCGAGTTAGATTTTGTAAATTTGATGAGGGAAAGGATTGAAAAGACGGCTGTGGGAGAGTGGAGAGATCTATCTTTTGACAAAAACGGAAGTTCTTCAATGGTGGTGATGGATGCAGATAAGTTGCATGATGAATGCGTTTGCATATTAGTGGGGATTTTTCTAGCGAAGCCCCTTATCCTATGATTTAGACGGGGATCGCTTCGGTGCTTTCTGCTTGTCATAACTCTTGCTTATTTTTATTATGACTTGCTTCGCATCAGACATAGAAATTTCGAACAGAA
Source organism: Chlorencoelia australis (assembly GCA_003988815.1). Lineage (NCBI taxonomy): Eukaryota > Fungi > Ascomycota > Leotiomycetes > Helotiales > Cenangiaceae > Chlorencoelia > Chlorencoelia australis. Next base: position 169,664 of record QYAN01000033.1, read on the forward strand.
GAAAGTTTTTGATAAGATTTGCTCACAACTGCATAACAGCAATCAATAAATACAATCGTCATCCCTCTAGTCCCGCTCTCTATGAACAATCTACCTTTCCCTACCCCTCTACATACCCGGAGAAACGAGTTTTCCTTGTCTCGATGCATCGTGATCATATCCACCAGCAAGAGCTGATCCTCCATGCTCTTTAGCATACGCCTGCATGCGAGCCTCTAATTCTGGACGGAAATGTCTAATAAGACCTTGAACGGGCCATGCGAAAGCTTCTCCGAGAGCTGCATATAATCAGTAAATGCGCAAGGGGAAATAAAGGGGAAGAAAACCTACCGCAGATAGTGTGACCTTCAACTTGCTTCGTAAGCTCTTGCAACATATCAATCTCACGCTCTCTTGCCTGACCCTTCTCGAATCTCTTCATGATTTGCTCAACCCACTTACTTCCCTCTCTGCACGGCGTACATTGACCACAAGATTCATGTCTATAGAAATGACTCAACCGGGAAATGGCGCGAACGACATCGGTGCTCTTATCCATAACAATCACAGCCGCTGTACCAAGACCCGACTGGCTGTCCTTCAAAGCATCGAAATCCATCAATTGATCATCGCAGACGCTCTTGGGTAGAATAGGTGTTGAAGATCCTCCTGGAATGATAGCTTTCAAGTTATCCCATCCTCCACGGACACCACCGCAGTGTTTGTCGATTAGCTCTCGGAGGGGAATGCTCATTTCTTCTTCAACGGTACATGGATTGTTGACATGGCCAGAAATACAGAAGAGCTTGGTACCGGCATTACGATCGCGACCGAAACTAGCAAACCACGAAGCTCCTCTTCGGCAAATCGTTGGTGCAACAGCAACAGTCTCAACATTTGCCACTGTAGAAGGACACCCAAAAAGACCAACAGCAGCAGGGAACGGTGGCTTTAAACGAGGCTTTCCAGGCTTGCCCTCTAGAGACTCAATCAAGGAAGTCTCTTCTCCGCAAACATAAGCCCCCATTCCACGGTGAATATAGACATCAAAATCGTATCCACTGTCACAAGCGTTCTTTCCAATCAACCCGTCTTTGTATGCCTCCTGGATTGCTCGCTGTAAGACCGTAGCTTCGTGGTAGAATTCGCCTCGAATGTAGATATATGCTGCTGTGCAATTCATAGCTCGGCCTGCAACCAAACATCCCTCAATAAGCTTATGAGGATCCTTTCGCATGATTTCTCGGTCCTTGCAGGTTCCTGGCTCACCCTCATCGGCATTGACAACGAGGTATCTTGGTTTGGTATCTTTATCCCAGTCTTTGAAGTTCATGAATGACTGTAATCCATCAGTATCCTGCAATACAAACAAAGCTGCATCAAACATACCCATTTCATACCAGAAGGGAATCCAGCGCCACCACGTCCTCGAAGACCAGAAGCCTTGATCTCAGAAATAATCTATACTAATTATCAATTCTTACACCCAACGTATTAATCCATTGCAATCAACATACCCAATCATGGCCTTTAAGTAAGATTTCCTTCGTCTTATACCAATCCCCATATTTCTTCGCACTTTTCAAATCCGCCCCATGATGCCCATACAAATTCTGAAAAATCCGATCTTGATCCTTCAATCCACCCCATTGCGTCTTCTTAGGCGGCGGAGGAGCATCAGATACAGAGGCAAGTCCTCGATTCTGCTGGGATGCTGAGAGCGCGGAAGGTAATCTAGAGGCGGTGGTCGTAGAGGGAAGAACACGGGTGGAGAGAGATGAGACTGCCTTTACAGACGGCGCATGTCGCGAAAGCATTTTGATATGTGTGGTTGTACTCAATGGAGTGGATACTATTGTAAGGAATTGAGCATGGAGGTTTGGGTGGTGGAAGGTTGGAGTTCTTAATCGCCAATTCAAAGCATCATCGATTATTGGTCAGTTTCAGCAAAATAATGTTCAGTAGCTCGCATTTCATCCGGATCGCTGTGGTAAGAGAGATTGAAGCGAGATAAACCGACGACATTGCATGCAGACGACAGTAGAGGAATCTCCGTGAGAAGCTTCATTATTTCTGGATGCTTCATACATTCTGAGTGACCTCTGTCATATCACATATAAGGCCATAGATATCACAGAAGTAAGCGGCAGCCAAAGGGTAGAAAAATATACCCATGCCCATCCTGATATCAACTTACCACACCTCTAGGTCTCCCAACTCATCACACTATTCATTGGCCTCCAAATCCAGCTTCTTCTCTATCTACCAATCAACCTTTTCCACCCATTGAAGTCTCCCTCGACTTCACATTATGTCCACCAACAAACGCACCTCCCTCCTCCCCGCCGGTCCCAAACCACCGACCTCCCTCTCCTCCTCTATCACAATCGCCGACCACGCCTCTCTAACTGGCACTTACCTAATAACCATCAAATCACAATCCGTGATCCATCCTCGAAGCAAGCTCGTGTCCACCTACGCACCCATAACCATCGGATCACAATGCATCATCAGCGAACGGAGCACAATTGGCTACCAAAGCCCGCCTTCAGACACACAAGGAGAGGGTGTGATAATAGAGAATGGGGCAGTCGTTGAAGTGGGTGCTGTTGTGGAGGCAAAAAGGATTGGTGAAGGGTGTGTGGTTGAAGTAAATGCGAAGATTGGGAAGGGCGCTGTGCTGGGGAAGGTAAGTTTCATAGCTTGGGAAGTATAGCAGATATACTGATGGAAGATTATTATAGCATTGTAAGATTGGACCTCTATGTGAGATTGCCCCAGAGGAGATCGTTTCTGATTTTACGGTGGTATATGGAAATGGGATGAGAAGAGTTGATACTAGTGGCATTGAAGACCTCAAGATGAAGATGGTTGGACGACAGGTTGAGGTTCTGAAGAAGCTCATACCAAGCAATTTAGCAAAATTTCAATAATAGCCATTATGGGTCTTTAGCTGCTTGTGCTTGATTATTGCTGATAGCAGCCGTGAAAATCATATGCTCCCCTACTTCTCGTACATTTTCCCAGCCCTAATAATACCCAAATACGCCATTCATACACGAACATAAGAAAGCCAACCATGGCCTATGCAATGCTAAACTATAATACAACCATATCAATTCTCTTATCTCATTCATTGTTGAGGACCACCCCCACGAGGTCTCTTCCCAGCATTGCCCTGCTGAGCCTCATCTTCTCGGGATCGCTTAGTGCCCCCTGGCCCTGTTGGGCTGAAAGGAGGAGCATTAGCATTCATCGTCCCTCCCCTCCCTCTTCCTCGACCGCCACGAGCAGCCTGGTATGCACCACCACCACCACCACCACGAGCACGGCCTGCACCTCTGACTTGCGGAAGACGAGATTGTGGGGCTGTTTGAGGTGCCTGAAGTATCATTAGAATATGCTTAGATGAAGTAGTCTAATCAAAGCTTACAGGGGATATGTCGCTAGGAGGTACTGTTCCATTTGCTGCTATCGGGATTCCTGATAGCTGTGGTGTTGCTTGAGGTATGCCTGATTTAGCCACTTCAGGTTTTAGCTCTTCAGGATTATCAGCAGTCGAGGTCCCATTGGACTGAGAAGCAGCTTCTAAAAAGTTAGTAAAGAGCGATGGCGAGTTGGGGTGAGAATACATACTTGCAGGCTCCAAGGCGGGAACATTGACAGGAATAGAAGAAGGTGCTGGGGTTGGTATAGTAGCTGGAGGGTTCGTTGGAACAGGAGTGGGGAGTTTGGTTTCCTTAACAATGTCCCACACTTCAACAACTGGCCGTTGCGGTGTTTCCTCAGCAGCTTTCTTTACGACATCAAGCTTTGCAGCAGACAGTCTAGTTTGATTCTGCATCATATTGATTCTCACAGAAGACTTCTTTTCTGCCATCATAACAGCTTGCATTTGTGCATTTTCTGCTTTGATTTGTGCTTCACCCATTGCAGCCTCAGCTTTTTTCTCTGTTTCGGTCACTTTATCAGCCGCAATCCGCTCTTGTTCTTGCTTGATCTTTGCAGTTTCCATCTCAGTCTTCTTCTTGATATTATTGGTAAGAATTGCCTTGATTGTGGGATTTGTTGCGACGAACTCGCGAACTTGTTGGTCTGTGAGATTGGCAGTAATTATCGATGGTGGTGGTGTCGATACAGCACTCTGAGTTGGGGTGGCTGGTGTTGCTCGTGTGTCCACTACTCCAGGTTGAGATGAAGGGGCGATTGCTGATGGCATATCTGCAGCCTTGTTTTCTACTATCCAGATTTGTTTCTCTTGCTCAAGTTTCAGCTTGTAGTCAGCTTCCATCTGGATCTTAGCGGCCTCTTTAGACTCGGCAAGTTTCTTGTTAAGAGCTGCTTTCATCTTTTCAGACCGAGCCTTAAGTGTTGCCTCCATCTGCTCCTCAATTTCCCTAGCTTTATTCTCGTGTTCTCTAGTTTTTGCCTCTGCAGCAGTAATGCGAGTTTCTAATGCCTGTCTTTCTTGTTCGGAAAGGCCGGTCCTAGATGTCTCGTCGATTTGACCCTCTTCGGTAACATTCTCCTTTGTACTATCAGAAGCTCTAGCGCTTTGCTGTGAACGTGCTACTGCTGCTTCTGCAATAGAATTATCTCGTTCGAAATAAGCTTTGGAGAGCTGTTGGCGAAGGTTGGCAAGCTGTTCTTCCAAGACTTTCTTCTCCTGGACAACGGTATCTAATTCTTTGCGGAGTTCTGCTAGTTGTTGATTGTGAGCCTCGGTGTTCTCAGAACTGGCCACAGGTTGCACTGAGGAAGCATTTGGTGCAGTTGAAGATTGTGTAGCGTTTGCCAAAGCTTGATCTCGCTGAGTCTTAATGGAGTTCAATTCTTGTTGGAGTGTTGCAAGTTGCGCCTCAGCTGTATCTTTCTCCTTGATGGCGGTCTCGAGTTGCTGCTGGACTAAGGTAAGTTGCTGTTGGAGAGCATCCTTTTCCTGAAGAGCAACATCTCTTTCAGCAGCCCGGTCGTTCTTGTCTTTGGTCAGAGTACGACTTCTGTCCTTAGCTTGTTCGACCAATCTTTGTCTATTCATTTGCCATGTTGCTCTCTCGGATTCTAAACTCCCTTCTAGGCTCCTAATTTGATCCTGCAAAGGTTGCTGTCCTTCCAGTAAGAAATCTCTCTCAGCCTCAAGAGTTTGAATAGACTCCTTAAGGGTTTCCATTTCCGCCGGGTCAACTCGATCATACTTAGACAAGATATCCTGGGTTCTTCTTTGCCAACGATCACGATCTTCCTGAAGTAATCGCATCTCTCCCTCCGTCGTTTTTTTACCATGTTCCAATTCTCGGACTTTGTTTTCTAATGGCCGTATTTGCTCTATAAGCTCCTCGACGCGTTTCGTCTGCTCAGCTAATTGGGCTTGTGCTTGACGTGCCTCGTTACGCAATGTGATGCTGCTTTCACGGAACAAATTAAGCTCGTTCAATTTCTCCATGAGGTCTTTATGGGCAACAGAACTTCGGCCACTATCAGCGTGAACTCGGCGCTCTTGGTCAAGTTTCAATCTGCTCTCATCAAGTTGTGACTGAGCATACTCAAGTTGCTGTTGCAAGCGCTTAGCTTCTTGAATCTTGAGCTCGTACTGAACCTCAACAATCTCTTTCTCACGTCTTAAAAAGGTATTGAGTTCTCGGAGTCCGTCCGCTGTACGATCAGGTATTGTCTCTGCAGCAGGCGTCCCAGTATCAGGAGTATCGGCAAAAGAGGTGCGGCTTTGCTGGAGGGCAGAAATCTGAGCTCCAACGCTTTCCAATTGCTGATGCAAAATCTTGTTTTGCGCGTTGACATCATCTCGTCTAGTCTTCAACTCGCCTAATTCTTTCTCAAACTGCTCACGTCGCTCCTCCCAAGAGGCTTCGCTCTGGCTCAAAGTAACTCGAGCAGACTCGGCTTCGGTTTTAAGCGTAGCAGACTCCGTCTTGAGTTGGTTGTAATCAGCTCGGAGGTTTTGCAGTAGTTTAGCGGCCTCGGCATGCTTGACTAATTCATTCTCATAGTCTTGTTGGGCTTTTGTGGCTATTGCTGCTTGAGCGCGAAGATCCTGCTGATGGAACTGAGCAGCAGTGGAATGTCTCTCGTCTTCATCTTTCAATCGTGAAATTTCGGATTCCAGAATAGACTTCTCTTCCTCCACCATTTTAGCCTTTTCTGACTGCTGGTTTCGTAATGTTGTGAGCTCATTGTTGGTAGTGGTAAGCTCAACTGAGATGTCCTCAACCCGTTGTTGGAGCTCTCGGATCTCGCTATCCTTTTCTTCGATGATCGCATCCATCTCCTCGCGGTATTGATCCTGGGTTGCATTGAGACTTTGTAATTCTTCTTCAGAAGATTGGCTAATTGACTTGTACTGCTCCACCAGGCTCTTTGCATTTTCCAGTTCTGACTTTGCCAGATCCAAATCTCTCTTTGCTTCCGAGAGCTCCACTGCCAACTCCTGCTCCCGAGAGAGAGTGTCTTCTAATACACCATTCTGTTCGGCAGTGCTATTTCCGTTTGTGCCAAGTCTAGGTGTTGGTCGTGGTTGCAATAGCTCAACACGCTCTTCTGCACTCTTCAGCTCAATCGTGAGTTCATCAACGCGAGATTGGAGATGGTCTCGAGTGGTCTTGGCAGCTACCAATTCTTCGCGTACTTGGCCAAGACTCGTAGCAAGTTCGTCAATTCGCTTTTGATTTTGCTGAGAATCATATTCTTTCCGAAGTTGAGCCTTCTTGTTCTCTTCGATCTCGTCATTAAGTTTTCGTTTGATCGAATTTAGCTCAGCTTCAAGAGATTCCACTTGAATTTGTAGTCTTCTCCTTGTTTCAGATTCGGATAAGTCGCGCTCATTCTGCAACGTTTGCTGGTTAGCAATAAGAGCATTGAGCCTGCTACGCTCGTTGGTTAAGCTTTCATTGTCCTGGCTGAGACGGTCCTGAATATCCTTCCAAAGATTCTTCTCCGCCTTAAGATTTGCTGTCTCGTTTCGCATGCTCTCCACTAGGCCTTTTGCTTCTACAAGATCCTCAGCGACTTGTTGGGTTCGTAGATCTTGCTTTGCTGCTGCTTCAGAAAGGGTTGACGAACGCTTTTGCAATTCGCTGTTCTCGTTTTGCAACATCATGTAATTAGAGTGTAACATTTCATAGCGCTCATTAGCGAATGCGAGTTGACTGCTAATCTTAGAAATCTCGGCTTGGAGTGAACCCTTCTCCGATGATAATCGTTCGGTCTGCTCCTTCATCGTGCGGCGATCAACTGCTTGCTCTTCACGGTATTGGTCGAAATGGCCTTGCAACTCACGCAAAAGGGCTGCATAATTGGCATTATCTCGTTGGCTAGTGTTGTGTTCGATAGTTGACATCAATCCGTTCTGGTTTCCATCAACCGATTGTCCGAACATTGAGGCAAGATCTGATGTAGGTGGTAATTGCCCACGATGTTGCAGCATACGGCGGAACATGTCTCTCTCTTTGATATAACTTTCTGACCGGGTGATCATTGATTGAAGCTCATCCTTGTAGTTCTCAATCTTGGCTCGGAGACTCTGAACTTCTTCGTGGTCTTTGACTGCTTGGTTCTTTGCTGCAAGGGCCTCCTCGCTCTCCATCTGAGCACCCAACTGCCTCGTGATCTTGAGAAGTTCTTGATTCTTCTCTTGTAGCTCGCTAATGCTGCGGAAAACAGTGAGTCTTTGACTGATAAATTTATCGGTATCGGTTAGGCCTTCTAATGATTCCTCGCTAACCTCTCCTCGTGCGAGACGTTCAAGTTGAGATCGCTCTGTGGCGCTCAAAGCGTCGAGGCCTCTCTCACGAGCATCCAAATCACACAAAAGCATCTTGATTTGGGCGCTGAGATCTCTGAGTTGTTGGCGTAAGATATTTGCCTCAGCTTGTGCAGTGGAAGCCTCACTCTCTGCCTTTCTTGCATCTTTCTTAGCACGGTCTCGTTCATTGCCTGTCTGATCAACGAACTTCGACATCTCGACAACTTCTTGCTGGAGGCGTTCATGTTCGGCTTGGAGTTCTTCAATCTCGGGTTGTTTTGCTTCCAGACCTTGCATCATCTCTTCCATCTCAGTTACAAGACGCTCACTTCGGCGTTTCTCTGTCGCTAATAGTCCCTTGACTTTGTAGAGCTCGTCAATAGCTTGAGTTGCCGTGATGGCCGACTTGCTTCGAAGGGACCCAGGTGTTCCGAATTGGCCAGCTGGAGAACCAGAACGTCCAAGTAGAGATCCATTTTGGCGTGGGGTTCCGGGGACAGATCCAACGCGCGGTTGTGAAGATACCATAGCTTCCAGGCGATCAACTTGGGCTTCTAATTCAGCAACACGGTGTTCTGCGTGCTCCCGGTCATGTCTCTCGGCCTCAGTCTCTTGTCGACATCTACCAACTTCGTCTGCTGCATCATCCTTTGCCTTTTCCAAAGCTGATTCGACTTCCTTCAACCTGTTTCGATGGGTCTCGGTTTGTTGCGACTGAAGCTCCGCAAGTCGACGCGCACTTTCCAACTCTTGGCGGAACCCTTCTTCAGTCTTTGCAGCCGCTTCCTGAAGTTGTTGTATTTTTGAGAGCGAATCCTCCGCCTTCTTTTGTACCTCGTCAAGTCTGTTACGGACAGCTTGTTCTGTTCGCTTCAAAACTTCCAAGTTCGAATTCGATTCTTCGTTCAGACGCTGAAGCTCGGCAATCCTAGCACCTTTCTCTTTTCGATACTTCAATGCTTCAGCACTCTTGGTTTTCAGCTCATTCTCGAACCATTCATTGTTTCGTTTCGCTAGCTCAACCTCTTGTTTGAGAGATTGTTCTCTGAATTTTGCACTCGAAGCCGCTGAATTGGCATTTTGCACAGATTGCTGGAGGGCAATGATTTGCTGGCTCAGTTCGAGACCTTTCTGATGTTGTTTTTGCAAATCGCGTGCAAGACTGTCGTTAGCAGTAGTCTTTGATTCAAGGACTGCTATTGTATCGCGATTGGCAGATTCTAGGGATGCAATTCGAGCTCGTAAAGTTTCCACTTCTGAATTTGATGTTGACGATAAAGACTTTAGTGTCTGAAGCTCGCTCTCGAGGGATGATCGCAGGTTCTCTGAGAAGGGAGCAACTTAGTGAGTGTAACTGATCTGTTGTCTTTGAAAGTACTCACCCTCTTCATTTAGTTTGGTACGAACTTCTTCGACATTCTTTTGAGATTTTTCTACGCTTGCCCTAAGACCTTCAATGCGCGTCTCTGAGCTCCTGACAGCATTCTCAAGCTCGATATCAACCCTTAATTTATCAGCAACCAGTTCATCGTGTTCACGCGCCCTTGCGGTGACAGCATTAAGAATGCTCTGGACAAGTTCTGCGGTGGGTGCATCAATAACTGAGCTCAGTGTAGACAGCGGCACACTCAAGTATCCGGAAAGATAGTTGATATCCAGTACTGCCGTAGCCATGGTTAACACAAGTCCTGCCGACAAGTATTTGTAAATATGTTGCACTAGAGCATCTGGGGTGAAAGTGTTTGCGGTTGCTGTGTTCCGAAAAGCCAAGTCTCTGTTGATGCGACAAGCTTTCAAAAAGCTTGAAAGTGATTGAAGACGGCGCGAAAATCAATTTGATAAGGATCAGCACATTATCATATAACAAGCAACAAGCCAAATAAAGGTGACCAACACTCTGATCCACAAATACTTGTAGGTTCTTGGTAGATGTGTTGTCGTCGAAGTTCGGGTTCATTCTCAATTGCTGCAACCGGAAGGCGCGCTAATTAGTCACTAGCGCGCCAAGTCTTCAGCCTTCCTAGCAATCGAAGGATCTCAACTTTCATTATTTCAGTCAGCCTTTCAATCAACTCCATTTTCTTTGTTGCATCCACATCCGCATCTGCTTTGACTAGCACACCCTTTCTTCTTACAGTCTTCGTTTCTGATAATCGTCAGATCGACTACTTAGAAGGGAACTATAATATCTAGACAATTGAGCCATTACTTATCCCTGGTTATTGACCTCATCTTCGTATCCTTCCTACCTACCAAATCCGAGAATAAATCTTCTTCCGCGGAATTGTCCCCATTTGTCCTCTCACGATCTACCGTCGACATTATGTCATCATACTTGGAGAAACAGCAAGCGGCTTTCAAGAGCAATGTTGTATCAGCTGCGCCAAAAATATCCAACAAACGCACACTTGCAGCTCCCGTTTCTGCGCCATCTCCTGCACCCTCCAATGATTCAACTCTCTCCAAGCCCGAGAACAAAGACCCGTCCAAGCGCAAGAGGGAACCACAAAATATCGTCTACTCGCAACCCGCTGCTACAGGCTACGGAACTGAAGCTTTCACCCAAGTCACTTACGTCATCGAGTTCTTGAAGAAAAAGGACGAAGCAAAAACCTTTCAGGAGATTCTAGAATACTTGAGTCAGGTCTATGCGGATGATCAAATCAAGAAGCGGATTGCTGCCATTCTCAAACGACATGATCGTGTTCGATGGATGCCAGACCCAACATTGAAAAATCAAACTTGGGATTCCGGTACCTTCAGGCACAATCCGATTATCAATGTCCGCAACAAAGGAGATTTGATCGCCTTACTTCAAAACAAACCTGATGCTCAAGGAATCTCCGTCAAGGATTTGAAGGATGGATGGCCCGATTGTGAGGATGCAATCAACGACTTGGAGAAGGAGCACAAGATTCTAGTTACAAGAACGAAGAAGGACAATCATGCGAGGATGATTTGGATTGATGATCCTTCTCTGATTCACAACGTCGAGCCCGAATTTTACGTTATGTGGCACAAAATTGAACTACCTAGCGTCGACGATATTGTTCGCAAGCTCATCCACGCCGAACAAAAACCTGCCAGTGAGGACCCCAGCAAACGAGTCAAGGCACCTCCCAAGCCGAAGGAGAAGAAGAAGAAGGCGCCTAGAAAAGGTGGTCGAACTACAAATTTGCACATGCAACATCTTTTGAAGGACTTCTCCCACGTCAAGCGCGGATGATTAGTCATTGAGAACTGTACAAAATGGATTAGACACTGATATTAGCGAAGGCGTTTGGGTTTGGGTTTGGGTTTGGTGGTTATGCAATTAGTAAGGGAGCAGACAAGGTTGATTAGAGTCTGCGTGATCAGAGTGATTATTAAAAGGGTAGGTGATAATTGGGGGTCTAACGAGTTTACGAGTTCAGATTCTCAATGTGGCATCAGCTTTCGATGAACATATGAATCAAGAGCATAGACTTTGATAGACGCGAAAACTTCAATCGATTGTTCACCTTCAACCACTCGCCTATCGCGTAAATTTTCATGGGATAGACGCCGGCCCGAAAGTATGATTTCAACTTGATTAAAAACCAGCCTCGGATTGATTAGAAATCAAATCGAATTTCTATCTCTTCCCTTATTTCCATTATCTCCCTTTGTTCCGCCCCTTCCTTGAACATAAACCTATCAACTTTCCCTCCCTTCAGCCCATCCATCATTCCTTTAATTGTTCTTTGATCGATCACATTGTATGTTCAGGCCTACTTTGCAGAAGATGACGGCGTTTAATATTGAGATTGTTAGTGACACTGTGTAAGTATTTCTCTTGCAAACTTTAAACTTATAAAATCTTTTGTTAATCCTCTGCAGGTGTCCTTGGTGCTATGTTGGAAAGCAGAAGCTCGATAAAGCTATTGCGGCTTATAAGCAATTACATCCTGACTCCAATGATACATTTTCCACGACTTGGAAACCTTTCTATTTAAACCCTGGAGCGCCAAATACAGGTAGGTCTAGTTTTCAAGCTTTGTATATATGGTGTTTCCCGAGTTACGAAACAAGAAGTCGAATCCCACTTCAAATCATAGCCATAGCTGACAACCCAACCAGGCATTGACAAGACAGCCTATTACAAGGCCAAATTTGGCGAAGGGCGTGCAGAAGGTATTTTCCAACGTCTCAGCCAAGTCGGCAAAGATGTAGGAATCAATTTCAAATTCGGCGGAAAGACCGGAAACACTCGTACGTGGTCTCTTTTTCCACAAATTATTAAATTTCTCAACTTCGAGAACTTGAATATCTCAATCTCTCCAAAACTCTCCCGAGACATTCTCTCTCCTCCTTCCCGCTTTTCCTTGAACGGGAAAGACTCACATCTAGATTTTACAAAACAGGCGATTCCCATCGCCTCATCCAACTCGGCAAATCGAAATCACCACTCATTCAAACCCGTGTCGTAGAGGCCCTATTCAAAGCTTATTTCGAAGAAGAAGGTGATATTACCTCGCATTCTGTCCTCCTCGCCGCAGGGCTCCAAGCCGGATTGGAGGAGAAAGAAATCACGGACTGGTTGGAGAGTGATTTGGGAGGAAAAGATGTGGATAGGGAGGTGGAGGAGGCGCAGAGAGGACAGATTACCGGAGTGCCGAATTTTACCGTTCAGGGGATGTATGAGGTGGGGGGAGCGCAGGATGAGAGTGTGTTTTTGAGGTTATTTGAGAGGATTAAGAGTGCGCAGAATGGGAGTAAGGCTTAGGTTTTGGAGTTTCAGGGCTGGATAGTTTAGAAGGACTTGGTCTCGCAACTTCATGTTTCGAGGCTATGTTTTTATGATATTTATGAGGAGAATGTTTGTGAGCATGGGATTATAGTATTTGGACAGGGCTATGCACATGCAGTTAGTGCTGTTCTGTTATTCGGGACGAAACAAAGTCGAGGCTTTTGACAGCGGCCAAGGGAACTGCACCTTTGCTTAGGGGTAGGATTTTCATCTTCATCCGTCTTTAAATTCAACTTGTCTTTGTCTTTGTCTTTTCGCATACTGTGCGGTTGCTCGAGAAATTATTCAAGCATCTACATAGCTGTAACTCTTGCTATTCCTCCTTACAGCCAGTAGAATTAGTGAGCCTCTTTTCTCCAAATCCTCGAGTGAATATGGATGATTCAGTGGGCTAGACCCTCACGCTGCAGGTATAACCAATAGAGAGGAGAGCATTCCGTATGTCCAAATACTAGACAAGGTAGAGACAAGACTGAAGTTTTCGAAGAAACATCCTCATTCTCATTCTTAGAATTCCACTGAAATGAGAGTTCGGAAATGGATAAAATATTTACCCAGATCGTCCTCCTATTGAGAGAGTAGTGATATTAACCCTTCCCACCAGTCCCAAGCTAATTTTTCTCTCCTCTTCGTCCCTTTCCCCCCACCCTTTCAACCTCTACCCCGCAAACAGACAGCTCACCCCTCCTTCACCCCTTCCCCCTCCACTTCCCCCTTCTCAGCATCCATCAAGTACTGCCAAGCAAACAAATCATTCTGAATCCACACAACCTTGTTCAATGCCCTCATAACCCCGCTTTTCGTCGCGTTATCAATGGCATCCATTTCCATGACTGCGGAGATGACCAGATCGACTACGTACCCGAGAAGTAGTCCCATGTGGATGTACTCTACGCGTAGATCGGGACGGTTTTGTCCTGGGTTAGGGGGTTAGGGGGCTGGGAACTGGGTGGGGAGGGGATGAGAGGTCGAAAAAGGAGACATACGGTGTTTAAACCCTGGCTTTCCGGTATGCATGATAGCAACATTGTTTAAGTACGTCCAGAAAGACGATTCGGGAGACAGGTCTTTCGTCGAAACAAGTCTCACTAAATAATTCTGTATATTCCTATTAGCTTCTGTCTCTCCTCTCACATTCCCCTTCCCTTCCAAAAACAAATCCATTCCAATCTCATTTTAATTCCCACAGCCCTTCCTCTCCCCAAACCCAAAAATTCTCCCCGGAAAACAAAAAGGAGAGAATAAAAAGCCAACCTTCAAAAAATCCTTCCTCAACAAAATCTGTTCACTCTGCAACGTCAACTCCCCGACATCTTTCACTGTCTCACCCTCAAAATCTGTATTCCGCGGCACGAACGCTTTCGCCGTGATGTCGTAACTCAGTAATTTGGTGTAGACAGCATCGAGGATGGTGGGGACCAAGGGGGCGATTAGGGGCGCTGAAGCGAGTAGGCAGGTGGTGTCGGCGGTGGTGAGGTCGAGAAAGGAGGTTAGGTAGCTTATCCGTGTGGTGAGGATGAGAAGAGAATCCGGGGGGATGGTTTGCATTTTTTTTTATGGGTGAGTAGTGGAATTTTGGAGGAGAGGTGTGATGTATATGAGATATTTGAAGGGAAGAGTAGTGAAGATAGAGAAAGAGGAGCAGAGCATTATACAGAAGAAGAAACTCTCCCAAGACAAGATCCTCACTTTATATCTTTTCAAGGAGAAACGGAGATAACTTATCAAAGAGTAAACGTGATCATCGTTACATTCCACGACAGCATGCAGCCTCCTATATAACACGCATATATTAAACAACTTCTCAACACACGATGCTATGGAACTGACGAGTCCATTTATCGTACGAGGATTGATAATCGGTATCCTCCATGTGGAGATGGATGGGATGTTCGTTGTTTTTGTGGTGGGATTTTTGTCGGGTAGAGAAGGATGGTGCTTCTCCGGTCCGAGTTGAGGATTTCCGTGGAGATGAAGCGAGGTGAGTTCTCCGAAGAAATGGGATTTGAACTCTACCTTGCTATTTTGAAGTATTCGAGAAGATAGTTGATTATTCGATCCTTCTTCTAGTCTGTTGAGATTTGCAACCGCTTAGATGAAGAAATGTTGCAATGCAGGTTTCAGCTAGAATGAACTATAGATATCTGAAATTCGATAGTTTATATTGCTAGATTAATCCCTAAAGTGTGTGGATAAGGAAAGACTGCCCAATTCTATATTTCCCTTTTTGCTAGCTTGGGGAATGTAAAAAGTTCAGAGACCTGGTCCAAAGAGACGCTGGAGATTTTCCTCTTAAGATTTCCAGTCTTCTGAGCTTAGCAGCATTACACAATGCCATCATTCATTACCCTCTTTTTTACTAGATGCTTTCTTCTACTCGAGAAGAAATGAGGTGCCTGCCCAGTAGAGGAAAAGGGAAGTATGTGTTGATGCTGGGGCTATTTCGTTGAAGGGTTTTAAATGGTTTTTGGTATTACTAGTGAACCCAAACCCGAAAATTTGTTGATATTTATTCTGAAGCTGGGAGTGACTGAGAGAATAGTGAAAACTGAGTCGAGAGAAATGCTTGTTGTTCTTTTCAAACGTGCAAACCTGAAGTGCTCAAGAAATGATGGAAGATGCTTGCAAACACGTCCATCAACTATTCAACCCAGCCTAACCCTCTTCCACAATCTCAAACACTCCTGCAAGTCTGCCGATGCACTCCCACCCACGGTTTCAACCATCTCCTTTACCACGGCGACCAACAGACTTCCCCACGCAAAAGCATCTACATCCCCCTTCAAAACTTCATAATCCGCTTTCTTCAAGCCCCCATTCTCCACCGCCTTCCTCCAAACATCCAACGACCTCCCTATTTCCCCCGCGATCTCCATATCCCCTATCATCCTCCACAACAGTCCTTCAGCAGCTCTCTGCAAATCGTACTCTTCATCTAACACCCCTTTCGCCTTCAACCATTTCAGACAACTTTGTCCAACTAGACTATTGTCCCATTTCTCACTCTGCACCGCCTCAAGCATCCTCTTCTCGGCCCGTTGAGCCTCCCTCCTTTTTTCCATATTGAGACTCTCAATCCAGTCATCAAACGCCCTCCTCGATCTTTCCGTACTCGCTATCTGTCTTTCTTCCGGTCTCATCGCCGCTTCTCGTGACCTAGCACTCATTTCTTCTCTCTGTTTCTTGAATACTGCTTCGTGCCTTTCAGTTTCGTCATAAGGATACTTGGTAGCCCATTCTGGGGTGGATGATTCATCTACGATCCCTAAGAGGACGAGTAGACCGCAGGGGAAAGTGTCTCTTTTGCTAAAAGACAGGATAGATGAGGGAACTTTGTAATTCCAAAGAATTGACTGAGAGGTTGTCCCTAAAGCGGTAATTGCACTTGCAAACCAGATTCCGATAGCGGATTTGGGATTTTGGTCGACTTGGAGATGGGCAATGTTGAGGCTTTCGAAGAGCGAAGAGTCGAAATCGTCCGAGATGGCCGCAGTAAGGCCATTGAGACCGATTTGGCAGCGGATTGAGAGAGAGGAATTAGATGATATCGGGGTGTACTTTTCTGCTGCTAGGCTTTTGGTGTCTGAGTTGGTTGTGTCGTTGGCTCGAGTTTCCAGATCACCTGCATCTGATACTGATTTGGTGGTGGACTTCATTGGCAGGCCTCTGATGAGAACCCACTAGAGAGCTGCGTTAGTCACTCCAGCATCGGGGAAATGGGATTCTCCCAAAATAAAAAATCACTCATCCATAAATGAGAAGAGGAGATAAGAAGATTCCAAAACGAAGACTTAAGTCCGTCAAGAAGGTGACCAAAAAGCAACTATACTAACATAGGGCGGCAATGAGCTGTGATCTCTCATACCCCAATCCGAGGACCAGCGAACTCTTAGGGATAGATGTCCATCAGAATCATCAAGAGGAGCAATCGTCAAAACGGCCTCATGTCGATCTGGAGAAAGCAGCAAAGGAGTACTAGCAGGAACCCACAAACCACTTCCTCTCAACATACGAAATCCAGTTGGGTCAGGAACAGCCCCTAAATCCAGCAAAAATCCAATGAGTTCCTCAAATCCTATCTCGGCTTGAGGTTGTCGAAGTTGGTCTGAATAATCGATCCTCTGAGTCTTCGAACCAATGATATTGGTCTTCCAGTTGAATATTGTCCAACTTCCCCCTGGGATGGAACTTGGATATGTGCATAATTGCCAATACTCTTCATGATGCTCTGTTCTGTCGTAAGGGGCGATCGTATAGCGGGGTAGCTCGACCTCGATGACATGGTTTATCACATCGCCGCGAGTAATACCTGCAAGCTGTCCATGACGAAGAGCTCGGCGGACTTTAGCTAAGGTCGCGAGAGTTGCAATGGTATTGTAAATGATAGGGAGAACACCCAGTACAGCCAAAGGGACTCCAATATAGGTGATGACATCTGGGCCCGAGACCATGGTATGAGAGAAGTTGAAAGCCGATACCCAGTTCCTTGATTTGTCGTACTTGACATCTGACCGCGTAATAATTGGGGAAACCAACGTAAAGATATAAGGAACAGGAACCTCAAAAGATTTAATCAGGGAGGGGAATAGCTATAATATATCTAGAACAAGATGCATCTTCAATCTCCACCATAATTCAGCTCGATTGTATGCAGGTCCAAGGGGTGCGTGCGTGCGGGAAGAAACTCAGCGCTATTAATAAAGCTAAAAAAAATATAACAAGCCATAGGAGAATTTGCAAAGCTAATGCGCTTTCCCAGACGAATGAACATTGTCTGTCTATCTTCAATGGAAAGCTTCTCCTTTTCCTTAAACGCCTCAATTGCTTTGAGAATTTGCCTATCGGTCTTGAAACCTCGTCTTCATAGCTTTCAAATGAGATAAGAAGAGGAAGGGGAAGAAGAAGAAGAAGAAGAACCCTATATCTGTAGCTTAGATATATCATAATCTGAAATTGGAATGTCGAAATAAAAACATGTTCTACATTTCCAGCTTTTCAGTATATATGTGTGTATATATATATACCCGTACCACCCACCAATACGAGGAGGCCATTGTGCCGGACACCCTTCTTCGCACCTACCGCTACAGCCCTTAGTCGTATTTTTGTCGAAGGATCAACCACTTCGCAGCATTCTCTCTTTCAATTCTTTCATTCTTTTCTTGTCAACCGAAAGATGAGCCAACGACAATGTATATCCTTCTTGTCCTTTCTTTTCTTCTACTCA
Source organism: Chlorencoelia australis (assembly GCA_003988815.1). Lineage (NCBI taxonomy): Eukaryota > Fungi > Ascomycota > Leotiomycetes > Helotiales > Cenangiaceae > Chlorencoelia > Chlorencoelia australis. Next base: position 187,394 of record QYAN01000033.1, read on the forward strand.
CCACAATCGCTCAATATCCTCCTTCGGTGGCCAATTTAACCACAATAGCCTCACCTGTTGATGGGAATTTTACTGTCTCTTACAAATCCCCACCTGCAGGTACCTGTACAACTGTTTTCGCATCGCAAAAACAATACACAGGATATGTGAATGTGCCGGGAAACTATTCAACCAATACCTTCTTTTGGTTCATCGAAGCTCGAGATCCCACGACCCAGCTTACGATATGGTTAAATGGAGGACCAGGCTCCAGCTCCATGCTTGGCCTTTTCAACGAGAACGGTCCATGCGAGGTCATCGAGGTGGCGAACGGCCAATTCGGCACAGTTGCGAGGGATTGGGGATGGGATAGAGGCTCCAACATTCTATACATTGATCAGGTACGAAAACACCATCTTCAAAGTTACGCGCCGATGCAAACATGAAGTTGGGGGAAAGTCACTTAGCATTAGCGGAAACTTCACTGTGCCATCGCTGTGTGGACTCGACCTACCATGTCTTCAGTTGACCCCGGAATCTCCTATACTGCTCATGGTTCTTCAACTAACAGATAAATAGCCGAATCAAGTTGGGTTCTCCTATGACACGCCTACGAATTGCTCTCTCGACCTCTTAACATCCCAACTCTACACACCAGAGCAGTCTCTACCGAATTCGCAACCTGCATATACTTTCCTCAATGGCACTTTCAGCTCCTTGAATCAGAATAACACAGCCAATACAACCGAGATAGCTGCAATGGCTATTTGGCATATGCTGCAAGGATTCATGGGAGTATTTCCGCAATATGTTCCAGCCAATGGCTCAATGGGAGTCCACTTGTTCACAGAAAGTTATGGGGGGAAGTATGGGCCTGCCTTTGCAACTTTGTGGGAGCAACAGAATTTGCGACGCTCAAATGGCACAATATCACAAACTGGGACGATCAACATTAAGCTGGAATCTCTGGGAATAATTAATGGATGCGTGGATGATCTTGTTCAAGCACCATACTATCCAGCGATGGCAATTAACAACACCTATGGTCTGACAGCTATCAATCCCACTAGAGCAAAGTTGGCCAGTGCAAGTTTCTATGCCTCCGGGGGCTGCCAGGATCTCATCAACCAATGTCGAACTGCTGTAAAAATCAGTGATCCAGAGAACCAAGGCAATATTTCTGGTGTAAGCACCATTTGTGCCTCAGCTTATGCCAGCTGTACAACCAATGTGATGGAGCCATATTTTGATGCTGGGAGAAGTGTTTATGACATTTCTCATTATCTTCCCGACGCTTTCCCACCCAGCACTTACCTTGAGTACCTCAACACGCCAGCATTCCAACAGGCAATTGGTTCGCCAGTCAATTACACAGAGACGAACTACCAGGTTGTTGATGCCTTTACCTCTACTGGGGACTATGAGCGCGAATCTTTCATCCCAGCTATTGCTGCTTTGTTGAATTCGGGAGTTCGTGTGGGTCTGATGTATGGGGATCGTGACTATATCTGTAATTGGCTTGGAGGAGAAGCCATTTCCCTAGCTGTTGCGGCTCAGACTTCACCACAATATTCTTCTCTCTTTCCGGCCGCAGGATACGCTCCTATAATCGTCAACGGCTCTTATATTGGTGGGGCAGTTCGCCAATATGGTAATTTGTCATTCAGTCGAATCTACGATGCAGGACACAGTGTTCCAGCTTACCAACCCGAAACAGCTTTTCAGGTGTTTGCTCGAATTTTGATGGGAACTGCAGTCTCAAGCGGCGAAGCGATTGACATCTCATCATATAGCTCTTCAGGCCCTTTGAATGCATCCCAAACCAACTCTCTTCCGGCCTCTCCCTCCTCTACCTGCTACCTTCGCAACATCCCAGAAACATGTACCAGCGACGAAAAAGAAATGATTATCGAGAATCAAGGTGTGATTATTAACGGGATTCTTTATTCCTCGTCCTCAGACTGGAGTTCCCCTGCTGCAACATCAGTAGCCACTGGATCTGGGGGTTCCAACACAGCTATAGTGACAACTACCACTGAAGTACTCACTGGTTTCTACACCGCAACAGCTACACCCACACCGTCGAAGAAATCTCTCGCCAGCCTACCCTCTTCGAACCTCACACTTCTACCATTCTGTCTCCCGATTCTCCTTTTCTCCATCATGTCCTAAGTATATAGAATTCCTTTTATTTTTCCGGAACGGCCTCCGAAAAGAACGCATTGTTTGTATAAAGAGCTACTCTAGGGAAAACAAAGGACTGGTTAATGATCCTCTCTTGTTTTGTTGTTTTTGATTGAGATAATGGGGAAGAAAATGGAGGAGGGAGGGGTACAAGAAATGGTTTTTTATGAAAGAAAAGAAAGAAAGTACATGCATTATACCCTGTCCTGAATATAACTGGGCAAAAGCACAAAATTGGCGTTCTTCTTTTCTTTTGGGATTTGAATTGGGTTGAGATGAGATAAGTTGGAGATGGAGTAAATAAATAAATGAAACGAGATGAGTTGAAAATGAGATGAAGAGAATGAGTCCTATTTGTGATTCGTGAAGAGAAATGAAAAAATATCTTTAAACTTCCACTTCTTCTGACTGCTGAACATGCACTATCTACTTTATATCTAATTTTCCAACATACATTCCCCCGTCATCCCTTCCGACCTTTTCGCAGGATACACACCAAACTCTCCAACATATAAACCAGTAAATCCCTCCCCATTCCATTCCAACTCCAGCACCCCTTCCTTCCCCCAAATAGAAATCAAATCAGATAAGAAGGGGAGATTCGTTCGCTTACCAACTCGCTACTTCTCTTCTCCCTTCTCTCAAACAAACCTCATCCTGTCAACCTTTTTTTTCTCCCCTACACTGAAACTCAAACTTTATTCCCTTGTTGCTAGAAGACTTCATGTCTCCTTTCCCTAAACCTTCTAACCGCCCATTTCAACCCAATTCCAAAAGAAGTTGCAGAAATTATCTTCTCAATCTCCTTTCATTCATTCATTCATTCATTCTTCAACACTATCATATCACTAGTCAATATCTATATGTAAGTCTTATTTCTCTCAAGTCAAGGGAGCGAGCAAAAGCAATTCATAGGTATGTACTAGTCTACAAGCCAGCCGATCCCCTGCCATAAAAATCCATTGCAAGCCACCATAAACCAGGCTCCTTCAAAATTATTTCTTGGAATTTGGGTTTATTATCCACCACTTCCCTCCCTAAAGCCATGCATACAAAGTCCAGATATCATAAGCATTCATCATCAATTGCCTCAGAATCCCTCCATTCATTCATCCCCACAAAATTTCTACTTCTGGCTATCAAGGTAGTTAAGGCCGTTTGGCATGTAATTCTAGAAACTCTGGATTCTTCTGCTGAAAGAAAAGGAGAGCTAATGTCAAAAAGAAAACGCCAATTTTTGATATATTGTAAGACCTTTGTAATAATGCAATGCTCGGATGACCAAAAAAGAGTAAAGTTGATAAAAGGAAATCGCAATAAAGAAATGGCCTCAACGTATACAGGGTATCAAACACAGGTTGGTAAAAGGATGAAGGCGGTGTGTTGAGTTCGTAATATGGTGGCGTGCGGCTTGATTATGGAGACACCGGAGTTTATTGAGCAGCCTGCCACATCTCGTTCATTCTCGGCTTCATATCATATCCATCAGGTTCTGTGCTTTGTGGTCTTCTCAGGTTTGAGTTGGGATAGTACATTTGGCCCATAGAGGCCGATCCTCCGTAAGGGTCGGGGTCGGGATAAGAATAAGCTTGCGGCGATGGCATATTCTGCGAAGGCGATGCCCAGCCCATACTGGCCATATGAGGACTACCATTTGCACTACCCGGTTGACGCTCCATGTTCGTTGGAGGCTCTAAGATGGATGGGGGTCCATAGCCTGTGGGATGCGAAGTAGGACGCATGCCATTGGAGAAGGGTTGAGTTGTTGGCGGTGGTCCTTGACCAGGAGTGTGATAATCTCCTCGCAAATGATTGGGACCATCTCTGAATGCGGTGATGCTGAGAGATGGCGTTGACCCGGAGAAGGTGTGGACATGGGCGATCCAGTGTTTGAGTACTGCTCTCCATCTGATCGTTGTCGTCCACCACGATTGCTTCCAGTGCGTGTTGCAAGAGCAGCAGCTGTTGCTGCTGCAGCCTCTTCTACAGTCCCAGTGTGATGGTTTTGATGACGCGTCAAAGTGGTGCGGCGAGTGAAAGTCTTTTGACAGTCCGCATATGGACATTTGTAAGGACGCTTGCCTGAGTGAATCCGTCGATGTCTTGCAAGGGAGCTCGAGTCGCTGAAAGGCTAAATGAGTTTTAGTATCAATTTTATATTGCAAAAGAAAATTAATACCTTGCCACAACGCTCACACATATGAGGCTTCTCGCCTGTGTGAACACGAAGATGAACAGTCAATGCAGATCGTTGAATGAATTGCTTGTTACAGCCAGGATGATCACAAATGTGCGGTCGAACCCCACTGTGTATACGTTCTAGAAAACCATCAGTATGAAATTCCGTCGTAGACAGTTAATGACTGACCATGTCGTGCTAAATCACTTCTCCGCGCAAAGCCTTTGCCACACGAGCTGCATGGGAAAGCTTTTTGAGGTACGGCATCTCCTTGTGGTCTTGGCCTAATGTTTTCCTGCTGCATCATACTATTATCGAAAGTACCTTCTGCTCTGTAGGGTTGCTGTAGCATCGGGAGTGCACTCTGCATGGCAGGAGGGGAAGGATAACTATGCATTCCATTTGGTGTTCCGTTCATTTGACTGATTCTGGATCCGGAATATCTTGAATGCTCCGAATCGTGAGGGGAATTTGCTCGGTCAGAGCCAGTTTCGGACAAGGGAAGATTGGATTGAGATATCGAATGAAGTAAGTGCATGTCCTGACCAGCAGCTGCTGCTGCCGCCGCCGCCGCAGCCATGGCGTTTCCTCTGCCTTTCGAGTTGACGATTTCTTTAATGTCCATAGTTGATCAGATGATCTTTAGAGGCTCGATATTAATCCTAGCTTCGAGACGGTTATAGAAGATGAAGAACACTCGGATCAGGCGTTCGTCCAGCTATTTGGACCAGATTTACAAATCTGGTTTCGTGTCTTAAACTTGATGTTTTGTCTCGGGAAGAATTTTTCGGGAGGCAATGCGTAGTGGGCGAGAACCTTTGATAGACGAGGCTCTAAACAAACACGGCTGGGTTCAACACACGTGCAATAACGTGACTATGATCCGTTAGAGGCGCCAGAACTTGAAATCAAAGTTGAGAGGTGATAATGCAAAGCTCGAGTTCTTGTAATGAGAAGGTCTAGACGGAAGGAAAAGAATTAGCATGAGGCACGAAGAACAGCTCCGCCAGTCTTAGCGTTGCGGTGACGAGACGATGCAGAGTTACACCGCCAATCTTCGCATGATGGAAAGAAAAGCAAAGGTGGGAAAAATAGGAAAGCGATGCAAGAGGAGGGGAAAGAGGGAGGGTGGAGATATGCACCGATCCGGACGTGCTTACCTTGTCTATCAATTGCTGTAAGCCTTGGCCAACTCCTCCCTATCCGCTGATATGGATGCTGGGATTGGAGTTGTCAGACGCACGGGCAACCCAAACCACCGGGCTAGAAGTCACGAATCCTTTGCCTACGAAAACCCCAGATACCTCTTCGTTCCAAATCTCCAAATAGGCCTTTACTGGCCGAGTCTTATGCTATATGTGGCAGGGGTATATCTTCGACAAAACGCCGAAGAATTGCTTTCTGGGATAGTCTGGTATCGAAGATCGGTCTTGGCGCGTATGCGATGTCGTCGGAGGTTGATAAATCGTATAGAATGTCTGACTTGCCTGAGAGATTTGACGGTTTACTGCAGTGTCCGAGGCACGAGCCAGAGGTTCGTCTGGTGATCTTTGAATGATCGGTCAACTCAGTCAACCGTGTCTGTAGGAGATAGCGCAGGCTGATGATAAAGACGTCGAGATCCGGGAAGGGGGTGTAGATTCCCGCGACTCGGCCTATTCTCTCCTTCGTTGTAGAAAAGCAGTGTTCACTCCTCCGTCCTTACGACTGCTTCTATGTAGTGCGCCGAGTAGAATATAGATTGAGGCTGGCTATTTCGACGTTCGCCGTAGGTCTCGGTTTGTAGGGAGGGTAACCAAAGACTTCGCAGCCTTCTGCGAGATGGATTCTTTTGCTCTTGTTTCGTGAATCGCGCTGGGGGAAGTAGTCGGGCTTCGGGTCGGCGAAAGATGTGCAGGAGAGAGCAGAGGATGCCCGCGAGATCAGAGATGCTGGTGACAAGTTAGTTCGTTGCACCTCGGACATTAATTAATGAGCGATAGGGTTGGTTGACTTGCAGTGAGTCAAAATGGGCGTGTTGCGATGGAGGAGATGGTAACGACGTGGTGTATTAATTTTGGGTTTGACGTAACACAAATGGATTTCGATTCAAGAATGCCTCGGAAAGGTATTAACCATGGACTTTTTTTTAATTTTTTTTTATTGTTTGGGCTGCGGGCGTCAAGGCTCGCTTCAATGTGGAGGGATCTTTTATACTCGGGTGGAAAATAAAGGGCGCCGACTCAGGGTGAGCGGACGGCAACTTTTGGATTTTGCGAATTGTGATGGGATGACGAAGAGATCGACAGCAAACTCGAGGGCTTTTGATGGTGAAAGGAGGATGGATGGATGGATGGATGGCGGATAGCGGCTGGTAGAAGGGCAAGGAATGGGAAAAGCGGTGGTCCTTTTCTCTGGCTTCTCCTGCACTTCAAGGTTCTGGGGTACCTACGAAGGACCAGCACAAGGCAGTTGAATAGGAGGAGTGAAGCGAGAGGAAATTGGCTTGGGTGGGTAGTGGTATGGTATGGGATGGGATGGGATGATGGGATGGATGGGATGTATGGTATGTACAAGGTACCTTGTAGCCAAACCGCCCTGCAGATTTCCACAAGTTAAAACGCCGTGTTGACAGGGGAAAGAGAAGGGAAGGAGACGGAGTAAGGGATCCTCCGCGGCTTTAGGGCTCGAGGAAGTTTGGTGTCTTTGCAACTTGTCTCCTCCCGCTCTTACTCTCTCCTCCCCCCTCCTCTCCTCTTCTCTTATAGGCCAACTCGCTCTACTCTCTCTACGCTTCTACCCTCTTGCTGCAACACGCTATTTCATTCCAAATGGCTAAGTCTTTTCTATAATTATACTGTATCTTAGCCAGCCAGGGGCTAGCTTCGTTTGTCATGCCAAACACTCGTAACCCCCGCGCTATTGTTCTCATTGTTTTCTGTCCATCTTATCCCTTCCAGGCAGTAGCAGCAAGCTGCTCCTTCAGAGGCATTGATTTCCTCGCCCATCAATTTGCGTCGCCCCACCATTGCTTGAGAACTTGAGACTGCCCTGGAAGGACAATCCTGGTGTCACTGCTTGCTCTCCCCCCACCCCCAACAAACAACAATTATGCAAGAAATAGTCACGCACGCTATCACCAACTCTATTTCCTGACGCTACTTATCATGATGACTTATAAAAACCACCCAAAGCCAACTGGTGGCTCTGGACCTTTCTCGTCAAGTGATCCATGTTCTTTGTTCGAGAGGTTCAACTACTCACTTATTTGGGGGCTGGTCTCGGAGTCCACTCATCAATATTGATGAAGCTAAAGCAGCAGTCATGCGGCATTGATCCCTTATCGGTACCGAGAGATCGTCGCAGACGAAAGAGCGAATCAAAGAGTACTCAGCCCGACAACCCCTACGTGAGAGAAGCTTCGAAATTTGTTCCTAAAAGAATTGATTGTCTTGGAACTCGGACTGCCAGGGGGGCGCTGCTTAGTGCCCCTGAGGCGGGGGAGACCATCCGGAATATCAGGTCAGTGCCATACATGCGATCAAGATGATGGAATGATGGGACTTGAGCCAGCTTCTGGTCTTTCAACCACACCTCGGGATGGTGACGACGACCAGCGGGGCAGCAGAATAGGGCATGTTACTGTACTGTAGAATACGGTAGCCTCGGGGCCGCAGGACTTCTGCAGGGTGAAAAACGTGGTGTCCCACTTCTATTTCCCCTGCCTATTCGACCCCTATCACTTGACGAGGACAGATGAGCGGAAACGCAAGGCCCCGCTTCCTCGAACGCTACTTTAGGTACTTGAGTAAGAAGCTCAACTATCTCAAACGTATAATTGGCAATCGGTCAGCTGGTTCTGCTCGGACTCTGCCTGCGCCTTCACCGTGTCGGCAGAGAGGCAAGTCCCAAGTACATCAAGTGCTCCTCGCTGGAGAAGTTAGTGCCACCCCAAAAGGCTCTTGGTGGCTTTGTGCTTTGAGCGTCCAAGTATCTTTGCTCAATCCCAGTATCGGTAATCAAACCGTCAATACACCCCACCCCACCTTCCACAGATGCAACGTGGAAACCCTGCCTTTGCGCAAAAGATCCAATGCCATGAGAACGGAATTTAAGCGGCTGGATCAACAGGGGGACAGCCTTTTTAACCTTGCTACTTGCTACACGCCAGTCTTCTCTTTTCCACCCGTCGCTTGTTCTGTCTGTCCTTAACCTACGTCTTCTTGCTTACCAATACGATCATGCACGTCCGACAAAGCCGAGTCGAAAGCTACTACTTCGTACTAGGCTCTTGATGAAAGCTTCTAAAGCGAAGCTTTCATCCCACGACGGCCAGGGTATCTCTTGCCAGGGAAATACGCCACCGCCTCGTTGTTTCCTGGCCGTCCTGGCCGTCTTGTCCTTCTTGCTTAACAGTTTCCCGAACAATAGCTGCTAGTGCTTTATTTCTTTGTTCTGCCGATTCGTGCATCGGACCTGTAGAGCTCTGTGCTTTCCTCCCCCTTTTCCCAAGAACCCTGAGGAACATGCGCACAACATGCACAACGATTCAGAGAAATCAAGCCACACAGCCCGGGTCCATGGCACTGTTGCAGGGTCTTCGTACCGCTACAAGCCGCTAGAAGCTTTCCCCCGGGCTTCTAGAAGAATGCATAAGATTTCAATTTCACGCCCTTCCTCCAAGCCACTTCGAAATTAGAAAGTCAGACCACCTCCTGGAAACGTGGATTTTAAGAGACGTTTTGCAGGAATAAGGAAGGTAAGTAAGTAGGTAATGCAGTCAAGACTGGCAACTATCAATATTTACAAGTGCCCAGTGGGTCAAGTGTTGCAGCCCGACCAAAAGACTTGTTTCGACTTGTTTCGGCTTGTTTTCCCTAACTTTACACCCCCGCGGATCGCTTATTTCTTTCTCCACCACCATTAATATCTCCTGATTTGGAAGCACGTTATGGCAGAATTAGCTTCTATTGCTTTACACTTTATACTTTTACCATTTCAACAACAAAGTATTATGTTCTCGCCGCAAGTACAATGCGATCCACAAGTCATATAATGTTTTTTATATAAATATTACAATTATTGCAGAAAAAGCTAGCTGAAGTATGTACTTTGCTTTTTTTTGGGTGTTTCGAGTTGAACGCAGTAAGCGTATAACCACCCTATCATTTACAGCCACTCAAAAGTGGCGAAAACAATAAGTGATCCGGGGTCGAAGGTCGTTGCTCTACTTCTTTGGATTCGTTCAAGGCTGACGAGCTGAGAAACGCCACCATGATCAATTGACAAGCTACGCCGTGTCTGTAAATTAAACCCGATCCATCGAGTAGCCACCGCCCCACGGCCAAGATCAGCTTCTGGGATACCTTGCGGATGTCTCCAAACAATCGAAATGTGTCTCTCTTCTGCTTTTCTGTCGCGTCTTGACAGCATCAGATAACGAATGAGTTTCAACTAAGACCTGTGCTTGTCTTCTCCAGATTCCAAGAATTGGCTAACCAATTAGTTTGGATCATAATTTGGTCGGTGCAGACAAGCGTATAGACTGCATGGGGTTACTCCGCCAAAAAGGACATGGCCCACCAGTCAGCACACCTCATCACCGTAGCGGACATTGTAGAAGCTAGTTTTGCCGACCGACAAATGATATGCGACTGCTGTTTGACATCTTTTGTCTCGGAATTCCCTTCTGGCCGCCAAAGGACCGATGACTTACTGGCCTGGCCTGTCAGCGTAGAATTAAGTTACAGGCATGAGCTCGGGAAAGTGCCAATATCCCGCTGCAGAAGGTATGGCCTTTCGTACGTGAGGAAGCCAGATCTTTTGCCCTTTCTACACTTATCTATCTTGCAGGGTGTCATCCGGGCGAGTCAGGGCCAGAAACCTGGCTAACTTTAATCCCACATGGCAAGTCGTGGCCGTGTACTAAGTACAGTAGGTAGCATTTCTCTCCATGGGAGAAATCGTTTCAGAAAAAGGTCAGACCATCAGCGTGAGGAGAATGTGGAAAGATTTGCAACATTAGAGACAAGTCATCTCACTGTTGTCGCAACTCAAAATAACCTCTTTTTATGAAGATCACTTGTGAGAACGAACGAAAGGACCAGCCGGATACGTGGCCCGGCATGAAGCGGGTACTGTCCATATCTCTAAGCTGCAAAATCATTGCTGTGCAAAGTTCACGATCCTTGAGTCATAACCCTCTGTAGCAAGTGCTTACGATATACTCATTTCTTGTTCTGCCAAATGGAGAATATACAAGATATTTTTATTTATGAAAAGGAGTAAGACCTAGGGATACGTTAACAACATGCCTTTCTCTATCAGCTATTTCCCATTATTCGCATTCGAGCAAACACAGTGACAAAAAATTGAAGTTTGACTCATTTCCTACGTCATCAGAGTAATACACTTCTCCTTCCCGGAACTTCCTATCTTCAAATTTCAAATTTCTATATTCTTCTTATATTTTCTATCCATAAACTGGAAATCGGAGCCATGCTATTTCTTGGTCTTGCTCCAATATAAATTTCTGAATTTTCCATCTCCTATAACCCACACACTGATGGAAAGCTATGCTTCTCTGAACTGGAGATACAAAAGAGAAGCAACTTGATTCAAAACTGCCTAACAGTTGCAGCAACAAGGCCCTATAACTCTATGTTGAAAGGTTATTTATGGGCAGCATGTTCCCACTAGAGTATTTGCCTAGCGAATTAAGGCAGCAATACTGGGAATGATAACCTCAACCTCCCCGTCCAACTCTCCAGTGAGATGTTATTCCATATGAAATCCAGAGCTTTCCTAACTCAACTCTCCCCAAATTACCAAGAACTTTTGGAGCATTAAGAAGTTTCTACTTAAAAGATGGGGTTCAAGAAAAAGCCGACCTGGAAGCTAAGGTGTGACTACTTGCTCCGAGCTCGCCACATCGACAAGTATGGGCGGTTAGTCTAAGTTAGAGCCACACACGGTTCATAATGCAGTTTGGTGCCGAAATGCTTACGAGTATTAATAAGGCTACGATGTGCAACAAAACTTTCGTGATTAATACGCTTTACCGTGATGCCTCACACCAACAAGAACGGAAGATAAGACAAGAGTTAGGAGGTATAAGAGGAAGACCTGTCTAAAAACCACCAGAGTAGTGGGAATATTGATAATAGCATTTCACTTCTGGCGGGTCTTTCTCACTACACTACTTACATGATCCATGAAATTCAAGATAATAAATAAGTCCCAAGATCATCTCCACGGACTCCTCGTTCTCGGAGGGCCAAAAATACATAAGAGAGGCACCATCTGGTCATCTAATAAGATCATTCCGCAGTAGGCATGATTTTCTTTCTTTAGGTTCTTCGACCTCTTCTCTACAAATGCCCTTTCAAATCCCCCCCCTTTCAACTAGCCAAAGTTAAAAACAACCCTTTTCTTCCTTTTTCATAGAAAATCAATTTCAAAACCATGGAACTAACTTTGAGAACCCCCCATCAACATAGAGTAAGAAACCGCGTCCTCAATCTAGACTTTTAAGAACATTTTTGATTTTTGGGGAAAGGAGACTCCCGAGGTTTAGGTTGCACTAATGAATCGATCAATTTGATAGAAGCCTGAATTCGAATATTTTAAAAAAGATTGACAATCTTGAATCTTGAGGGGTAATGCTTACAACTTCCATTTCCTTTCCTCCTTTACTAGACACTAAAATATGAAAGACAATTGTAACTAAAACGAAATTTTTGATCTATCTAACTTAATCATTTGGTCTCTTCCCCATCTAGTAAGAGTTCTTTTTTTTTTTTGCACACACCAAGCCATCCAGAGAACTATAAGTCTTGAGATGCAGAAATATAAACCCACCTTCTTTCACATTATATCACTTCGACCCATTCGTCTTATTAACCAACTTCCCCTCCTTTCCCTCCACATACGCCACCAAATCTTCAATCGTACAAACCTTCAACCCCCACTTCTTTCCAAAAGCTAGACAGCCATCCCTCCTCATCATCCCTGGCTCCCTCATAATCGCCTGTCCAACCACCTCCTCGCCATCTTCCACCAACTCACAAATAACACCCACTAATGGCTTCCCCGCTAACCTACAAAACTCCACCGCCGCCTCCGTATGCCCCGCTCTCTCTCTCACACCGCCCTCTCTTGCCCTGAGCGGAAACAAATGTCCGGGTCTCCTGAAATCATCTTTCTTGACACCCTCACTAGCCAGCGTTTTACAAGTAAGAGCCCTATTGTGCGCACTTATACCCGTCGTTGTATCTGGATGGTTCGCATCGATGGAGATGGTATAAGCAGTACGATTGGGATCTTCGTTGGTCGAAACCATTTGTGGGAGCGACAGAGTTTCCGTAAGAGAGCGCGTTATAGGGGCGCAGATTAGACCCGAGCTATGGCGGATCATGAAGGCCATTTTTTCCGGGGTGACGTCCGAGGCGGCGATGATGAGGTCGCCTTCATTTTCGCGCGAGAGGTCGTCGAGAACTACTATGAATTCTCCATTTCCTGCCAAGAGAAAAAGGGTTAGTTTTTGCTTGTAATGGCAGTGGGTGCGGGAAATCGAGGAATTGGCTCACGGAAGGCTGCAATGGTGTCTTCTATTGAGTTGAACTCATGGGCGATAGAAGATGAAGGCATTGCCAAAGTATGTATGACTCCGTAACTCCTAGAGAAAGAAGAGTTTGAAGGAGAAAATCAAGATTGCCCCGCGGCCCCTGGGTATAAAGAATAGCGGGGTGAGATTTGTGTTGGTGGTAGGAAAGAGGGGTGATGTCTTACTCCATCCAAAGAAAGTAGTGATGGAAAGGAAGCGGGAGGCGAGAGGAGTGAAAGGTAGAAAATAATAAATTAATTGAGAACAGATTTTGCTTGTAAATGGGGGAAAACGAGGAAATGCAGCTGACGTTCTTCTACCCGGCGGAAGCTCTGGACTTTCTTCGGATTTGCTTGTTCCTGACTGACCGAGGCTTACCACATCAAAAGTAATTGAAAGTAATTGACTTGTCAGCAGCAAGAAATTAAGCTTCACTTCACCTCACTTCAACTTCACCTTGATTAGTGTTGAACTACTGCATCTCTCTACACCACTTCACGGCGACGACGCCGAAAGCCTGCATCAGCTTTTCCACTGCACCTCCATTATAAATCACAATGCCAATAATCACCTCCCTCCGTCCAACCTCCCTCCGAAATATCAATCTCCTCCTCCGAGCCGCTCCTCGACATATCCAGAACCAATTCCGCCTTAACAGCACCATTTCTTCCTCCGTTAACCCCGAAGAAGTCTCCCATTTCAATGCTTTAGCATCAACATGGTGGGATCCTCACGGTTCCTCCCGCCTCCTACATCTCATGAATCCTCTACGGCACACATTCATCCGCACCTGCCACTCCTCCCAACCAATCCCCCCCCCTCCCTCCAATCTGCGATATCTCGACATTGGCTGCGGAGGCGGAATCTTCGCTGAAAGCGCAGCTCGAATATCCAGTGTTGGAACTGTCATAGCTATCGATCCATCGCCCGAAGTCCTCGACGTTGCAAAAGCCCATGCAAGACGAGATCCCGCTCTATCGAAATTAACATATTTAAATACCTCCATCGAAGGACTTCCTATCCCGCAATCAGTGGAGGAACAATATGATGTTCTTTCCTTGTTTGAGGTTATTGAACATATTACACATCCAGCAGAGTTTTTAGATCAGTGTGCGAAATTTGTGAAGCCGGGAGGATGGATAGTCATGAGTACGATAGCGAGGACGTGGATGAGTTGGGTGACGACTAAGTTTGTTGCGGAGGATATAGTGGGTATTGTGCCGAGGGGGACGCATGATTGGAACAAGTATATCAATGAAGAGGAGTTGAGGGGACACTTTTTGAGGGAGAGGGGGTGGAATAGTCCGATTGTTAGGGGAGTAGTTTATGTTCCTGGATTGGGGTGGAAGGAGGTTCCTGGGAGCGAGAGAGTTGTGAATTACTTTTTTGGGATCAGGAAAGATGAGTAAAGAGCTATGTTTTGGGGGGAGGGGGGCCTGGGAAATCTTTGGGGTAGAGTGAGGGATTATGGAAGTTAAGGATGAGATGGCCAAAACCTTGGGGGAGAGCATTGAAAGGTGTGCCATTAGGGAATCATAGAAGATTTGTTTCATCATCTCCATTCATTGTATCGATGTTCTAAAGAGAAAAGAATGATTTCTCCAATACATGTACTACAAGATACTTAGCTTTTATCTAAGATCAAGTCTTTCTATCTACCACCATCTCATCATGTCTTCCCATACATCAACAAATCGACGGTATTAAGGCTCACCGGACTGCCTTGAACACACCCTCCGTCCTGCAAAACTCTTCAACGCAACAAAGTATCAGCGATACTTCAGCTCGGCTTACTATGCTCGAAAGACCTCTGAATCAAAGCATGGAGACCCCTAGTCCATTATCTGCAGTATTCCCTATGGAGATCTTGATCAAGATATTCAAGTTCACCATGCTCCAACCCCGCATCCTACATTTAAGATTTGACCGTGTATGCGACGCTCACGGTTGCCATAAGAAGCGAATAGGTCTTTACCGCACGATCTCTGGTCATTATAGTCCGTTAGAAGGCCAAGTGAGATACATATCGGTGCCGTACCCTACAAAGGCAGATCTAAACGGAGCTCCGAAATCACTCACTTCTTATCCAGCTCCATTGCAAGTCTGCAGCGCACTCCGAACCGAAATGCAGCGGTTTTCTGGACATAACACCCTTCATCTCAGTGCCAGCGCTTTCCGCGACAATCTCCTTCGATCCTGAATCTCAAATCTCGATTCGGAATGCGTAGAAAATACACGACCACCGCCCTTCGCCTCAGAAACATGGGAGACAAGCTTCTGCTTCAATTTCGAACTCGACACGCTCCGTTTCGCACCTCCTATACCAGACACTTCCGAAGTCGAGCTTTGGCAAGAATCGACCACGACCTTTAAGGAGATCGCACGTTTCATTGCTTCTATCGATCCAGATGACTTGGATAGGATCGAGCGGTTGGATATCTATCAGGCATTCGTTACTCAGGAGATAATTTTATACGACGTCGTTTTTAAATCTTTCAGACATCTTAAATATCTTATTATCCTCTTTAATCCTGGAGAATTGCCTCAAAGTGCGGTTAGGGATGAAATAGATGAGATTTGGGAAAAGGCTATCAGATATATGATGCTCAGAGAGCGAGATCCGACTTGGACTGCTCCTACTTGCAATTATGCCGAGTTATAAGCGTCGGAGTGAAGCTTGTTGCGACAATCTATTTTCTACGTCGACAGTAACATCAACAACATAATACAGCCCATCAAATCTCATCACAGGATTACGCACAAGATTCTTTCGAGGACATCTACGCAGCAAAAGTGGAAATATCAAAAAAATCTCTCATCTCCAATCATACCTTCAAAACATCTTTAAGTTTTACGCTTCACTATTCACCCATTCATATTAAACCCTCGGAAACCCTTCTCCCCCAGCCAAAAATATCCCTACCTTCTCACAAAGTGACGAACCCTGATTAACTATCACAGCTTTCAAGAAAGCCATGAGAGGAAAGTCGAGAACATAATCGTGCAAGCCAGTCCAACTATTTTACTCTTGAAAAGGGTGTTTAAAGCTACGAGGGAGAGGGAAAAGAGTAAGACATAAGTGAGAGAAGTTGGACAAAAGGATAGATCATCGAAATACACGAATACCACCACTCCAAAATTTACTCTCCTCTCTCTTCTGTACCTCCGCCTAAGATTGCTTCTCTCTTCCAATTACTTAATACACTATGCACTATTTAATTTCATTCATGCCGAGAATTAAAATCACGAAAACTTAGCTGTGAAAATCAGGAAAGAACTCGGATTCGCTGAAGTGGACTTTATATTTACTAATGAGCTACTGTTTCTCTAGAGTCTAGAGTAGTTGGGAAAAAATAAGAGTTTTGCTGCAATTTATTGTATAATAGATTATAGAGCTGAGATAGATGAAAAGTAGTTTTTAAGAACCCTTTTCGTCTCCCTTTCAAGACTAATAATATATTTGTTTTCCTCTTTTCATCTGCACCCTACAGCTCTTTTGAAACTACTCTCGTGTTGGAATGGCTTTTCTACAGTTCTAGGGGATTTTATTATGTTTATGATTTTGGCGGTTTAAGAGAGTGACGAATAACTCGCAAGATGGTCGAAAGTTTATCTGAATATCTTTTTTTTTTTTTAAGTTATACGAAAAGAACGTTGAAATGAATCATAAGAGTGGCTTAGAGTGTGGTATAAGAATCTACCATATTATTGAATGAGGAGAAGAGAGTCTGTATCCGATAGCTAAGCCAAACCCCTTTCTAGAAGAACGCCGCCCATACCATTTTCCGTCTCCCGAATCTTATCCTCCTCCCCTCGTAAGACAAGAAGATCTCACTCCTAGAGTTTCGGAAAGAACATAGGAGTATTCTCCTTCCACTCCTGATAATCCTTTCGATCACCAAATTTCTTATCATACTACAGTACACCCACCACATTAGCTTCTTCCCACCCAAAAACAGAACATGACAAGCCTCATTAGAAAGATGAAAGAAAGAAAGAAAACAGCAACATACCTTATTCTCACTCAACGGAATTCCTGAAACCTTAAACAACAACAAACTCACAAACCCCGGACTAACCACACACAAACCCACGCCTATTAATCTCTCCCAAACCCCAGCATTCAGACCCATTCCCACCACACCCACATTACTCGCCAAAACGCCCGCCCCCAAAGTCGCAATGCCAGTCCACAACGTCACCTCCCCGAAATAATTCGGATGTCTGCTTTTCCCCCACAATTCCCTGGTTAAAAACTCCTCTTCATGTTTCTTCTCTTTCTTCTCTCTGCTCCATTGGCTTTTCTGTCTATCGGCTATGATTTCAAACCCCAATCCGCCCACATAAAGTAACACTCCTATTGCATCTAACACCCTAAGAGTAGGAAGAGTTGAAAGAAGTCTATGCGGAATTGAATTCACAGCCAGTACCGGAAGAAGACAAAGCGATACCCAGGTGGCTTGGATCATGAATGCGCCGAAGAATTTGGGAGGCGAGGTCTTTATGGTGTCGAAACGGGAGTCGTGACCGTCAGAAAGGACCCGCTGGAAGAGATACGTTCCGAGGCGGGTGGCCCAGATGGATACGAATGTGGAGAGCAGGACTTGTCGCCAGTTGAGCCCGGTGGAGGGGTTGGAGGTGCTGAAGGCGGAGAGGAGGGATGGGAAGGGGGGTCTGAAAGAGGGGGAAAGGGAGAGAGAGCGCGCCCGGAGGGTGGGGAGGTATAGGGAGAGTGCTGTGACGGATACTATAGGGGAGCTGTTAGTATAGATGAGATTGTGAAAAGTGTTGGAAAGTCATGAAATGTAGATGTCACGAGCTGCGTTCCGTAAATTACGTACGGTAGGTAAGAGATCCAGAAAGGTCATAGAATCTCTCTGATTTAGCGAGAATAGAAGGGATCGCTACAGCGGTTTCTACGAAACTTTTAGTTTATGATTAATTTTCTAAAAAAGCCAAAGGGAGGGAGGGGTGGAGACAAGCCATACGGATCGCAAACGCAGCACCGATAGAGGGAACTAATGTTCTGAGGAATGGGTTCCTGAAATCGGTGAGATGGAGCAGGGAATTGATTAGTGTCATGTTTACGAGAGCGAGACTTCAAGTGAGAGGAATGTAGTGGTTTGAAACGAAAAGAGATATGTTGATTGTGAGAATGAGTTTTCGTAGAGTTGTTTCTGTAGGAGAGAAAGAAGGCTAGATCTAGTTGTGCACGCACGTTCCCGAAAGAGAGAGTGGTGACGACATTCTGCACCTCAGATGTTTTATTTACCCCGAAGTCCTTTTAGTTTACGAAAGGGGTCGAGAATTGGTCTGTTAGGCTAATTCAGAGAGAAAGTCGTGGTTCGGAGGGAAAGGAAGGTGAAAACTGTTTTAGATGAGCATTCTACTTGAATTCAGTCAATTATTGTTGATTGCCTTATAATATGTTGAAGCGAAACCATTGAACTTCTAATCTTGTTTTCCATTGGGTATCGTATATAGTAACAACGAAAGGTTGCAATTATCCAATTTGGACATTCCTGGAAGTATATTGCTATTGCACCTTCACCTGAAGTTAACACAAATACGGTATTTCAAAACGTCCGCTCTTTTCACTTGAAAACTAAAGAGACGGCTTTAGCGGGGATGCAGTCAAGAACTGACAACAGGCTTTTTCTCCTAGTAATCTCTCAATCAGACCCCGTGCCGGAAATAGTTTAGACGTCCAGGGCTGAATACTGCCTGTGAACAAATTGTACCCAGACCTCCCCCCTGCGCTATTGCGAAGAACTATCTTTATTATGCCCCGAAGTGGCAATCTCCAAGATCTCTCTTTCAAAGCCTTCAACGTGTATAATTTGAATGCCTGCCGCCCCCAACTTCTGTCTCCCAGTATTCTCGCCAACAAATGTATCCGGCTCATACACTCCCACATAAACCTTCTTGATACGATCCTTCAACTTCAATACCCTATCTACGCAACTTGTATTTCCACTCAATCTCTCTACACATGGTTCCATTGTAGTATACAAGGCTGTTCTCTCTGGGAAGAATGGGAGTAGAAGTTCCTCTGTATTTGGTGGCGTGCCATGCTTCTCAGCGAGTTTTATGAAGCAGGATTGTTCGGCGTGCGTGTTTCCAGAACACTCGAGTGTGTAGCCTTCTGCTACGACTGCGTTGGTCTCTATGTCGACGAGCAGTGCGCCGACGCAGAAGTTGGTGGGTTTTGGAGGGGATTTGCGGGCGAGTTGGACGGCGTGTCGCATGTGGACCACGTCTGATTCAGAAATGGTGGTGAGTGGATGAGGGTCCATGATGAGAGGAGATAGCGCGATCTTGTATGTACTGATGGTGATATGGAAGAGTACGCCTGGTGTGATCGATCTATTGGAGATGTAGGTGCATCAAAGTAAGTAGATTAATGGGTGAAAGGACAGTGAAGGAAATGTAACAATTGGGAAATAGTCTGCAGAATCAGTACAGAAAATCATGACAGACCCACATTGCACCCTTTCACAACACTTCAGCTTGAAGATGGAAGATTGAAACGAACCCCTCCTCTCTAGAAAATTCTCCTCCAAGTAATCTGCCAGACTCGTCCTCCTTCACCGCTTTCCCTTTTCATCTCAGGTACGTCGACCCCCGGCGTTCGATTCGAGGTGAGATGAGACGCACTACATACAGCCTGATCCTATCCTGATGCGCATAGAAAGCACTCACCACCACCCATATTATGCATCATATGTTTTTGCATCCATTCAACTATTCGATAACAAGCATCTACTCCCAGCATCGCTTACTCCTTCAATCAACATCGCATTCCTCGCCTGATATCTGCGACGACGGCAACGGCCTACATTTATTACTTAGAGTTTTACTCCGGCATTTGCGGACACGGAACGAGTTGAGATCTAGCCAGACTAAAAAGATCGGCCCCAAATCTACTCTCAGCGCGCGCAAAAATTCACACGGCAGTCGTCTTATACCGGGAGAAAAGTCTGCTTTGATAAATGAACACATGGATCTGGTCAAACGATGTCTGAAGCCATTCTGCCAGAGATCAAGGTGATAAATGTGAAGGAGGGAAGTGCGCCATTAAGTCCTTCAGTCGATTCTCCAACTACCACCGATGGTGCGACTTCTCCAAGGCCTCGTTCGACTACCTCCTCGGAAAGTAAGATATATACCTATTTGAGAATATACATAGCTCCCCGGCCTTTGAGCTCTTCTGCGGCTGAAAAGGCTATTTCTTCTGCAATTATGATTACTGGCCTTCTGCAACTATCTGGTCCCTCGCTGACGTGAGCTTTTGCGATAGGCAATACCCAAGCAATTGAGAGGAGATCCCCAATCAAGGTGGCCCGGAGTAGTGCAGGAAGAGATGGAGGAAATGGTAGTGATCCAGTCTCACCCCCACGGCCATCGACCGCAATTGATCCTCTATCACACGTACGTCTTACATTATACCTTGTGGCTTTGGGATTGTGGATTTCCTCTCGAAATACAGGGCTACAATTCAAGCACGTTCTTTGCTGAGACCCTAAATAGCACATTCTAAAGCGCACAAACACCGAAAATACAATCCCCCAAAAGCTTCGAAATGCTCCTACGTCAGGAAGCGGGATGTCAGATCTTGTGCCAAGTCCAGTACTCCCAGAGGACGGATCACCGGCGAGACAGTTAACTCCAGATACATTTTCGCCAACAAAGGAAAAGAAGTAAGTTATATGCTTCTTTCTTACCAATCGGCTTCCTTGTAGTGGGAACCAAACAGCGGTTGACAGCACTGTGTACTGAGTTTATTTTAAGACTTGGCAAGTGGCCGAGTCATTCGGCTTACTGTGGATTGTGAAGATAGCCCCCTCAAAAACGTTGGCAAAGCGAGGCGAGTTGCTTATTTATGTCTGCGCACCTCGATCCTACATAACAAGGCATTGAAACCAGGTGCGGCGCATTGTTAAATTGCTTTAGCTTTACCGTCCGAAGAAATAGAATCCGAGTTCTGCCTTGTTTAATTTTTGAACTAATAATCTTGGTTTCAGAAAAGGAGTCTCTTTTTTCAGCCGATTAAACATAATCGGTGGGAAAAAGAAAGATCAAGCTGATCTAGATGATGATGAGTCGGAATTGGGGGACCAACGTACCGAAGGCATGAATGCCCATGTCTTCTCTTCGTCAATAGGGGCCAATGGATATATTCCCAAGCACAAGGAACCACCGAGGTATATCAAGGTTAGAGCCCACAACAAAAAGGAGAGGGAGTTCAATCGCATGTTCTTGGCCCAAGAGTTGAATGGTACGAAACACACTTCCAGTTACGAGCAAGTGTCGGGTTTGACAGGTTCAGGAGCTCCACACAAGATTTCAAAATCTAATAAGTCGAACGGTGCAGTATGGGCAGCAGAATTCAGCAAAGATGGAAAATACTTTGCTGCAGCGGGCAAGGACCAGATCGTTCGAGTATGGGCGGTGATTTCGAGTCCAGAAGAACGACAAGTCCATGAATATGACGAAGATGGCGAGCGATTAAGTGCGCCTGTTTTTAGATCCAAACCAGTACGAGAATTCGAAG
Organism: Chlorencoelia australis; assembly: GCA_003988815.1. Taxonomy (NCBI): domain Eukaryota; kingdom Fungi; phylum Ascomycota; class Leotiomycetes; order Helotiales; family Cenangiaceae; genus Chlorencoelia; species Chlorencoelia australis. The sequence continues at coordinate 208,874 of QYAN01000033.1, forward strand.
GCCATACCCAAGATATTCTGGATTTAAGCTGGAGTAAAAATAACTTTCTCCTTTCTTCCTCCATGGATAAAACAGTACGATTATGGCATATCAGCAGACAGGAATGTCTATGCACATTCAAGCATAAGGATTTCGTAACTTCAATAGCTTTTCATCCTCGGGACGATCGATTTTTCCTAGCAGGATCTTTGGATTCAGTCCTACGATTATGGAGCATTCCTGACAAGAGTGTGGCTTTTTGGAATCAACTTCCAGATCTTATCACAGCAGTAGCATTTACACCAGATGGCAAAACTGCTATAGCCGGGGTTCTCAATGGACTCTGCCTTTTCTACGAGACCGAGGGATTAAAATATCATACACAAATCCATGTTCGTTCCTCACGAGGGAAAAATGCAAAAGGGAGCAAGATTACAGGAATTCGAACAGCCATGTATCCTCCAGATGATCCTGATGGCGAGATGAAAGTATTGATTACTTCGAATGATTCTCGAGTTCGGATGTACAATCTTCGGGATAAATCATTAGAGATGAAATTCCGGGGCCATGAAAATAACTGCAGTCAAATAAAAGCCAGTTTCAGCGACGATGCACAGTATGTGATCTGTGGAAGCGAAGACCGGAAAGCCTATATATGGTCAACTGGAATGATGGATTCTGAAAATAAGGATAAACATCCGCTAGAATTCTTTGAAGCACATTCCGAAGTGGTTACCGCGGCGGTAATGGCTCCTACAAAATCCAGACACCTTCTCAGTGTTTCTGGGGATCCAATATACGATTTGTGCAATCCACCACCGGTGACTTTACTAAGCAGAGAAGAGTCACATCAAACTTCAATGCTACCACCGACATCTGGAAGTAATTCTGAAAAACGTCTTTCGGATCCCATAAGCGAGAGTCCTATCAAAAAGCCAGAAGAGTCACCAGCCTATCTTGCACGGTGTTCACATCCGGACGGCAACATTATCATTACCGCAGACTATATTGGGCGAATAAAAGTCTTCAGACAAGACTGTGCATATCAAAAACGACGAAATGAAATGTGGGAGACAGGGTCAACATTCTCCAAGAAGATGCTCGGAAGAAGTAATAGCATCATAACGCGACATAGCGGAGGTTCTCATTCCCGGCGGAATTCAGTCTCTCAAAGCTCTGTCGCGGTAGACAAACTACCTGTCGATCACCACATCCTCAACTGGCGAAACTCCATAACCAACGGAGCATCCAGAGAAACAGGAAGCAGTCTTCGTAGTGACCGTAGCGTTTCTCCCGGAAAATTCGGCAAAAACGGTACTACCACACTCGCCAGCGCAGCACGCCAACAACCATACAGCAATATAAACACACCACCAACGCAAACAGCGTCTTCCACAACAACTAACTCTCCCCCGCAAAGCATCATTTACAAAACGTTCTCCCAATCCAAAGACAACACCAACACCACAGCCAATACATCACAACCACCCACCCCCTCATTCAGTTTTGTAGCCTCCTCTTCCTCTACTGACCTCCATCTCGATCCTTCCGGAAAATCCCTCCCATTTTGGAATATAGCGAATTGGAAAAATCCCTTAATTAGCAATAAAGACAACAATAAATTAGGAGGAGAAAATGGAAGAGAAACGCGAGAGAATTCTCTTAGGCCGGAATATGCGAGGGGGGGGAGTATAGTGTCTAAATTGAGTAGTGAGGAGATGACGGAGGAGAGTGGTGAGGAAGAAGAGATTGTTGCTTGTGTTAAATGTGGTGGGAAGGATTTTAGGGCTAGGAAGGTGGGGGGTAAGGGTGCGGGTGGTGAGAAGAGGTTGTGTTGTACGAAGTGTGGGACTGTTGTTGATTAATTAGAGCAGAAAGGAAGGAAATGAAAGAGAAGAAGGCTTTTTGGACTTCTACTAAGCAAGGAGGGAGGGGGTTTGTTTGAATTGGAGAGGATAGGATATCCATGTATTATGTTTTGGGTAGCAGGATGGGGAGGAATGGGAGGATATGGTAGGGAACGGAGGGAGGAGGATTTGTGTTTTTTGTTTTTTTAAGCGAGTGTATGCGGATATATCCAGTGAAATGAGATGAAATGAAATGAATGGCAAACATATGAGACTTATAAGGGTTGTAAGATTGGATGAGATTTATAAAGATAAATATTAAAAATAACGCTGATAGGTATTTGTTATTAAATGAGGTTAAATTGAAATTCAGACGAGATAAAAAGTAAGTGGGAAGGAAAAAGATTTAATAGACGTCAAAATACAAATGGAGTGAGAAGCGAACTGCATCTAAATTTCATTTTCGTCACTAGTGAGAACATGATCATGTATGGGGTTTTTTATTTGGTTTCTTATATGCTTCCATTCTTGTCAACAAACTAGCTGACTTTCTTCCTCTAGCAACGAGCGACCAACCACTTCTACAATAGGCGATGAGCTAGCGATGATAAATAGATTTTAAGATGGGAAGATGCTAGCTCTTCATTACGAGGTGATATTATGATATCTGAGGTCTCATGTAGGCATTCCAGTCCATCCTTCTTCCTCACCAATTCTCAGGTGACAGAAGTCTTCGATGAGAGCATCAAGAAATTCCAGAGCGCATAACGTACGCTCGCTATCCGTTCTAAATTCCTAATCAGTGCAACATGCCGATTTACAATCACCAATTTCTTCTCGATGGGTTCGGCTGGATCGTAACCAAGACAAGGCCCAATCGGTTAGGCGGAGCAGCTGGTTGGGATATCGCACGGCCATAAACATCCGAAAAATACACCGTGAAGACATTTGCCCCCCTTAAAAGCAGACCATCCACAACGCATTGATAGAATGAAAAACTGAGAATCCCAAATCACTCCAGCTTTGTCATTATATAGATGATGCCATCCCATTATGAAAACCCAATTTATGGTTTGTCCGAAACAAGAAGCTTTACAAGTTCGCGGCGTTTCAATTTTTTGGATTAAGGATGCCTGTCTTTGAGGACGTCAGTAAATGACTCTAGGAGAAAGAAAAGTTGCAGAACATTCGTAAAAAAGAAATATCAGATCTACGGCCTTGTCAAAGGCAGTTTCATCAATACCAACGTGTGGCTATGTTGACCGTCGTGATAAAATTGATCATCATATGAGGATAAAAATAGGGGCGTGAGGGATGAAAAATAGAACGTACCAGTACAATAAGTTAAGTTATCCCCTAACTCCCTTCTAGGGATGGTGATTAAATCCAAACACAGCATCCTGAACTTCTCTCAGGAGAAAATGCAAAGATGCTAACAATGTTAGTTATAGTCTTAATTAATAGTGCAGCTACATAATAAGAAAAGCATATTCAGTTAAGACAGTCTCGTCACCGCCGTTAGGCTTGGACATATGCTTGTCATTTGTCGGTCGAGATCATCATCATGCTGAGGTAGAAGTATGAAAGTGTGAGTTCTTACCTGAATGAGAGCAAGGATCGCCAATTTATCCCACTCAAGTCTCGTGGCGAGATAGAAGATGAGGAATTATCTACGTCGGTTATTAGTATCTTGCTTCATACCGAACAAGGCTGAAGGATAGTTTAAGATAGAAAAGATCAGAAGGCATGAATGGTTTAATTTGATTTGTCAACATCGGTTTCCCGGATCAGACTCGTCATCTAAAATGCTCATCATGTAGGAAGGGGATAGAAAAAACTGAGAACTAGGTTACCTTTTACGCATTCTCGTACGGGTTGCTAGCAGATGATAAGGGAAGTCAAAGTAGCGTGTTCCAGAATCGTGGAAACGATACAGTCGTCTTTGGTCAACACCGACAGGCCAATATTAAATTGGTGTTGGTCATGAAATCTGACATTCGACCAGGTTTTTCAGCTGTGCATCTGCTTTTGTCATTGCTGATCAAAGGCGGGAATACCGCAGGGCCATTGGATGACCCAACCAACTATTACCTCCTATGTCGCAACGAGCATAAAAGCCGAGATAACTGAGAAATAGAGTCAGACTCTAGTCATCTAACAAATTTATTGAATATAATTTTGAAGGACTGATATCAGTGGGCGAGGTTTTCTAGGCCTGCCGCAAAATGGCGTCTCTTCTCACGTAAAATCGGAGCCCAGTGCCAATTCATCATTTGATAGTTGTGAAGGGTGAAATGAAATGTAGGAGCCGTACCTCTTCTTGTTATCGCATCACATGAAATGCTTCCCCTCGTACAACAACCTAGCACCTTCAAGTGAAAGACTGTGACCTAAACAAGACTCAACAAGGTCTTCATCATCAATCTAGGTTAACTGTTACAGAGGATCACAGTTGATTGGATGCTGAGACCCAGGTTGCAAGCCACTAAAGTTATACGATGAGAGCCATCGTTGGAACCACCAAAGCCTCAAGAGTCAGGACGAGTGTTGATGTTTATGTTGTAGGGACCTGAAGAATTTTTGCATTGGAGGACCCATATTATTGCCAGCACTAAAATGGAGGGGAATGATCGTCTTGTTGAGGCGCACCAAATGTAAGATCAGCACCGTGGCTGCTAGTAGGGCACTTCCTTCCACCGCCTTTTTGACTTGCCGGACTCGTGCACACAAATTTGACCTCCTCTACCCGTAATGCGTTGTAGATCAAACGGTAATGTGAAGGTTGTTGCTTAGTAGAAAGACTAGTATTACAACCCTGCAACGCGCGACTCGTTCAAAGGAGAGTGTGTAAAGGTTGGTATGGGACATCAAACGTGGACCGTCTTGCTCAGCACTTGGATGAAGAAGGAAGACAAGATGCTGGCCCGTCTCCTGCCATAGCTAGCGTTCAGCCAAATCGACATAAATAAGGACAAGTTTGTAGCTTTCCTGTAAATTGATTCTGATCAGCAACATTTAACGACGAAGGGTGAATCAATATTGTAAAAAGCAGTCAGAGTAGCTCAGAAATAGCCATTTGTTGACTTCAATGATTTTTAATCTCAGTCGGTAATTTCCAGCGTGCAAAGCACACAAATGTTCATCACAGCCAATGTATATAGAAGGACCTTAAAAGAATGATGGAAGCTTACAAGGTGTTCGAAGGTAAAAGGCACTAAGTCGCAAATCATGAAGACTCTCCACGTATTGTATGCGCTGATGGCGTGGCATCTATTTTGAACATTAGCATTGACTCAAACAGACTGTGTATCTAGAGTAAAGATCAACGTTTTGTTTGTTCAGACTGACGTGTTACAAAAGTTTCATTCCTCTATGAGGTCAAAGACTCTAGTTTGCGGTTGTATATGTGTCATCACGTAGAGGAAGGGGAGAAGAAGAGATTGCTCTGCTTACCAATGATGGATGATCGAAAAAGCTGCAAAGCAGCGAGATGTAATTGCTCACATAGTCGTTGTCTTTGTTTAAAGAAACAGAAAAAATAATTGAAGCTTAAGAAGTTTCTTCCTGTGGGTCCGCTAACAGAAAGAGCTATCACCTTAGTCTCAAATTAGCTAGACCAGCATGTGACCGGCACCTCCAACCGAAGATCAGCAGAGTTCGAATGAGAGTAAAAACTACGATCCTGCGTAGCCTTAGGTCAACGTAAGGAACACTTGCTACAATGACGAGTATAATGATAATATAATTACATAGGAATACAAGGCTCTTTACTATAAGGATATCCGTCTGCGGATTATTCGAAATCCTACCCCTAAAGAGAGTGCGTCCCTCTCAGACGAGAAATCACTCTTATTACAAAAGGACTCTCCTGTAAAAGGAGACCGAAGCCATATCTTTCCAATTTATATATCTTATCCTGCTAATATATTGTTCGTAGGATCGTCTTCTTTGAAGAAGAAACTCTATCAATACTTCATCCAATTAGCCATATTTAGGTATTATAATTAAAAACAATACAAAGTGAATAGTTTTATCTACGCCAAACCCTTTTCTACAAGCAGCCACCAGATCTTACGAAAGCAGTCTTAGTGCATTGAAAAAAGCTTAAAGTACGGGTATTTGATGTTTTAGTCATATTAAAGCATAAGGTCCTCCGCCATTCAACTATTATCTTCTATCTTGGTCGTTTAGATTAGGCAACCGGCTTTGCACAGAAGCTAGCCAGCTACTGTTTCCGTAGGGGCACTGAGAAGTAATAGAATTTTTATAATACTACTTATACAACAGCGGTGTATAATCAGGTAATGAGATTTTGCGGGTCCTATATTAATGAAAAGGTTCGGTTCATCGTTACGCATACGAGCATTATCTATAGTAATGCATTGATTGTACCCGCGTTAAAAGCACGATGTTCTACTTAGCCGTCTCATTCCCTTGAACGGGCTCAGACAAGTTGCTTTTACGCGCGATGTATATTCATACCCGCGAAGGCCAGCTATTCGAGTGTGAACTACGTCCAGCTACGCAACGATGCTTGGGACTTGCATTATTGATGCATGCGTGCAGAGGCTCTTATGTATGCTAATGCTTTCCGAAACATGGAATTCATCTATATTGGTAACATTTCATTTAAAGTTAGTCGTGGAGAAAATAATCTTGAATTAGAGGCGACTGATGATGAGGGGTACTCATCCATAGCATGCTTGGTTTGAGTCGTTGAGCTACTTTTGAATTCTTTATTATGGATATGGTTAAAATAATCTCGCCGGTATTCTATCTTGACTTGCCTCCTTTCATTGCTTTTGTAAAGAATTAATCTGCTGATAAAATTATTTATATTCTTTAAGCCTCCTGGTCTTTTTGAGTTTTGCTACTAGATCGAAGGGGAAGGCTTTCATAACCACTTTAGATATATCGAGTATTCTTCGCCGCATTTATACTTCTTTAGCATATGTATTTTATCTCATCTGCAGAAACGACCATATCAACGCAAAAGCAGGTCGACATCGTTTGTTAATTATTAGTACATATTAGATTATTAGCTCTATACGTCATTATAAATGCAACTAGACTGCTAGGCCCGCAAATCTCATAAAAAGTTATAAAAAAGTATTTTTATATTTCGTAAAAAGACTAATAAGTTAGATTTCGGTGTTTTTCGCTTATCGGATAAAGTCGGGCCCTAAGCGAGACCGACGATTAATCGGACATGCGGAGGCGGAGATCCCAACGTGGGGTCGATTGTTCCGCACTTAGTCTGATCAAAACCGAGGTGGAGGGGACGCGGGAACTTGATCCATAAAAGAGAAGTTGATTTCCTCTATCTCTTTTATTGTTCAATCTTCAAAATCCTATCCTCCAATCTTCCTGATTGAAGCTCATTGTTGTTCCAACTTCACCCAAGCTTTAAAATCTGCATAGCGACCTACTCCGTTTAGATCCGGGGTTCAGATCAAACAATCTCCATTCTTCATAAACCCTCACCTAAATTTCCTGTTGACCTTATTCATTCTTCATCCTTCACAGCAGTACGCAATAATGGCTACAAACGGTGCTCCAGTCCAGGAGGAAAAAGTCAATACAGATATTGTCACTCTTACCCGCTTCCTTACTGAAGAGCAGGCCAAGCACAAGGAAGCAACTGGAGATTTCACGTATGTCTAACAAGGCCGACTGCAGAAAGGTCACTGACACAATACAGACTTCTCTGCCATGCCTTACAATTCTCCTTCAAATCAATAGCCTACTACATTCGTCGAGCAACCCTAATCAACCTTACTGGCCTCGCAGGCTCGAGCAACACAACTGGAGATGATCAGAAGAAGCTCGATGTGATTGGTAATGATCTTTTCATTGCTGCCATGCGATCCTCTGGGAAGTGTGCCGTCCTAGTTTCCGAAGAAGAAGACCAAGCCATTTTCTTCCCCGAACATAAAAATGCTCGATATGCGGTTGCATGCGATCCTATCGATGGTTCGTCGAATTTAGACGCTGGTGTTTCTGTTGGTACTATTTTCGCAATTCACAAACTACCCGAGGGATCTACTGGCACAAAGGAGGATCTTTTGAAAGCCGGAACGGAATTGATTGCTGCTGGTTTCACCATGTATGGTGCTTCGACCCAATTAGTTATCACGATGAAAGGAGGAACTGTCAATGGATTCACAATGGATCAAGCGCTTGGAGAGTTCATTCTCACACATCCGAATATGAGAATACCAAAGAAGAGAGCAATCTACTCTGTGAATGAGGGGAATTCTTTGTACTGGGAGGAATCTACAAAGGCTTACTTCAACTCGTTGAAATATCCCGTGGAACACGGAGCCAAGCCTTACAGTGCCAGATATATCGGCAGTATGGTTGCAGATGCCTATCGAACTCTGTTGTACGGAGGCATCTTCGCCTACCCAACGGATAAGAAGAGTCCTAAAGGGAAATTGCGGATTCTATATGAGTGTGCACCTATGGCCATGGTATTCGAGAATGGTAAGTCCTTACTAATTCTTTCAAAATTATTGCTAATCAGCATATAGCTGGTGGTCAAGCTCTCGACGGCAAGATGCAGAGAATGATGGAGGTGGTGCCAGAGAACATCCACGACAAATCTGGAATCTTCATGGGAAGTTATGATGAAGTAGAGAAGATTAAGAGCTTCCACAAGTAAGCAGGAATATGAAGGATGAGTGCTTTTCTTACTTAAATTGTACTTGCATTATTGTTAAATGGATACGGCGGGTAGCAATCTTGAACATTTCATCTGCATTTGGGGTCCTTGATTTTGATCCTACTGGATAGTGAGCATGTTCCCTTTTTGATACCAACCCATTGTCAAGTCGACCAAGCATAATTTCTACCCATGCCCACGCAGAACGATGCAACCGCATCAATTGACGGTAAGCTCTTCCAGTTAGCATCTCGAAACGGGTGTTTCCTCCTTTAGTGAGAGGATAAATATCAACAGCCCCTCATCGGCCATCGCAACAACTGCATTCCGTAAAACCGTTAAATCCGCTTCTCAATCACCTCGCACTCAACATTGACATACGACACCATCCATTCATTCCTATCTCTCACCCTTCAGTCGATCCGGACTTAACCTTCCCTCCATCGGTATTTTTATACTCTCCTTCCGATATTTACTTTCTAGTTTTCTATATCAACCCCCTCTATCCCTCATCCACATCCCCTATCCATTTCAAACTATTCATTCCCTTCCTTTTCAACCCCAATTCCCTCCCAACTCCCCCAAAAATGCCCACCACCGAAGTTAACACCCCCACCAACCCCTACGCATCATCGCACCTCTCCCCCCAAGGAGAAAATGATGCTCGACCCACAGGCCTCCAAATAATCCATGATGAAAACCTTGTGGGTGCTTTGGAGGGAAAAGTTATTCTTGTTACGGGTGCTTCGTCAGGGATTGGTGCTGAGAGTGCTAAGGCGTTGCGTTAGTTTTGATTTCCTTTTCACCCTTTCCTCCCATGTTTTAAGTGAGTGGGTGGGTGGCTGGGTTTTGGCTTGTGGGGATTTGGAGAGACAAATAGGCGAGGAAATAGGGGTATGATTTGCTGACTTGTGTGAAAAATAGATGCAACAGGAGCAGATATCTACATAACAGTTAGGGATATGGAGAAGGGAGAGGCAGTGAGAAAAGAGATTTTAGATGCGCGATTGGGGAAGGGGAAGTGTGAGATTGTTAGGATGGAATGTGAGCCTTTTCTTTCTTCTCCACTTCTTCTCTCTTCTATTTTGGCCTCAGGGTAGATGGAGAATGTTTGGTGTTTTTTGCATCATTTTGGGGCGCGGTTTCTCAATCTGCTTTGTTAGTTTTGGTCGTGTTTCAAGGATGAGGGGTACTGATCTGAAGTGTCTCCAGTGGATGATTTCAACAGTGTCCGTGAAGGAGCGAAAGCCTTCCTCGCCATGAGTGGAGGTATCTTGAATATCTTAATCTGCAATGCTGGTTCGTCGTCCCAGCCCCTTCTCCCCTTCCTCAATACCCAATTCTAAAACATCCCAACCAAAGGAATCCGCAACCCCCCCTTCACCCTCACCGCCTCAGGCTACGAACTCCAATTCACAGTCAACCACCTCTCCCACTTCCTCCTCTTTTCCCTCCTCCTTCCTAGCCTCCTCGCCTCCTCCACTCCCCAGTTCAACTCGCGCGTAATAACCATTTCCTCCGGTGCACACCGCTCATCCCCCATCAACTTCGCCAACCCTAATTTCCTCGGACCCAACAACACGTACGACGCACGAAAAGGCTACGGCCAAAGCAAAACCGCTAATATCCTCATGGCGAACGAAATTGAAAAGCGGTATGGGGAGAAGGGTGTGAGAGGGTTGAGTGTGCATCCTGGGATGATTAGGAGTGGTGCTCAGAGGTATGATGAGAAGGAGACGTTGGAGATGTTCCAGAAGAATGAGGGTATGATGAAGTTGTTGAAGTCGAAGGAGCAGGGCGCTGCGACGGGGGTGTGGGGTGCGGTGGGGAAGGTTTGGGAGGGGAAGGGGGGTGTTTATTGTTAGTTCCCTTTCTCGTTCCGTCTCTTTTCTCCCTTCCTCTTTTATTATCTTCCTGAGTCTGAAACGAAATGAGTTGCAAATGCTAATGTAAATGGGTTTCCAAAGTGGAGGATTGCAGACAAAGTGTGGAAGTCGAAGAGGTCACTTTGGATAAAGGAGGATACATGAGTTTTGCTTTTGATCCGGTCGCTGCGGAGAAGTTGTGGAAGATGAGCGAGGAGATTGTGGGGGTCAAGCTTGACTTGTGAGGATGCGACGGAGGTGAGAATGGACATAGTGGTTCGTTCTTGGTGAGAAACTTACGTAAAGGGCCGAGTCTTTATGAGGTCTTTGGGGAGATGATGTGATGATGGAATGAGAGTTTGGCTTTGAATTGGAGGATATTCATATTAGCAGGGGAATTTCATACCTTTTGATATATAACCAGTTGAACCCTTGGAGATTGTTGAGATGGAATTAAATTATTATGTTATATCTTTCCTTCTCGACTACCATGCTAAGTAATCCTAAGATCTTCTTTGCTTTGAAGTGAGGAGTGAAGTCTGAAGTTACTCCCCCGAAGAGATATCATTTAACTTTCATTTAAAACCATCTCCACAGAAATAATTCTTGCCATTTATTAAGTTATACTCCACTTTTCTCTTTCTTTGAGCAATGAGATAGTATTTACTTATCTGTTTATACTCTTTCCCACCCCTACCCCATGTATCACATATCCCTTGTCCGCGCTCTAATAAAAACCCAACTCAACCAACCCACCCCCTACACAACCCTTTCCTAAAATCAATCGTTTCAAAGGTAGGTCTTAATGACTCTTCGTCCACTCCCTATACCACTCCAAACACTCTTTATTCACCACACTGGCTGCAGTCTTAATATTCATCCCACAGAGGATTTGTTTGACTGCTACTTCTACCCTATAATTCTCTTGAGATTAGTCATTATCCCCTTTGCATTCTCCTTTCCCCTTAAACAACTACTCAAACACACAAAAATAAAAGGGGAGAGATGGAAAATATTATGAGGAGAAAGGAGATGGGGCGGGTCGGGGGGAAGAAGGATGAAAACGTACTTCTTCCCGTTAGTAGTGACAGGAATCTCAAAACATTCAGCTATTATTCCTGGGACGTGACGAGCTGATAATTCGGTTCGGATGATGGTTTTGATGTTTGTGATTAGGGTTGGAGAGAATGATTGTCCGGGTTTCATTTTGAGGAAGAGGACGACGACCTGGTGGTGGGTTTTGGGTTAATTGGGAGACGATAACAGGAAGGGATGAAAATTTGCAGTGCCAAGATTTTGGTCTTCCAAGTAGGTTGCTCAAAGGGAAAGGGGAAGGGGAAAAAGACATACCTCATCATCATCATCCTCCCTCCTCCTCCCTACACAAAGCGCATCCTCCACCTCTCGCGCAAACCCCTTCAACAGCAAGTTATAAATCTCTGCACTCCCAAACCTGACCCCACTCGGTTTGAGTATCCCATCACTTCTCCCCAACATAACCAACCCTTGTGTGTTTGGATTTATTTTAATGAAATCGCCATGATGCCATACACCTGGAAACATCTCGAAATAACTGCTCTTATATTTCAGAGAGCCTGTGGGTCCAAAGAATCCTACGGGTTGGCAGGGGAAGGGTTTGGTGCAGACGAGATCGCCCGCTGATCCGTCCGTGACGAGTGTTCCTGAGGGGGAAAAGGACGAGATGGCCATTCCTAGACCTGGGATTTGGATCTCGCCGACGTATACGGGGGTTAGTGGACACGGTGCTCCAAATAAACTTATGATGTCTGTCCCACCAGTGATACTTCCTAAATTTATCGATTTAGGAAAAGCTTCATATACATATTTGAACGTAGAAGGGGCGAGGGGGGAGCCTGTTGAATAGATAGCTTTAAGAGAGGAGAGATTAACGGGTGGAGATTCAGAAAGGGGGAAAACGTGATTTTGTTCAAGGATCGAGAGGTATTTCGCTGAGGTACCGAAATGGGTGATGGAGAGTTCTTGTATAAGGAGGGGCATGCTAAGGTTAGAATGGGGTTGGAAGGGGGAGCCGTCGTAGAGAATAAGTGTTGCTCCTGTGGCCAAACCGGAAATGAGCCAATGCCACATCATCCAGGTGCAGGTTGTGAAGTAGAAGAGTCGATCTCCAGGTCGAATTTCACAGTGGAGAATGTGCTCCTTTTTGTGCTGGATGAGAGTCCCGATTGCAGAGTGGATGATGCATTTTGGTAAGCCGGTAGTTCCTGATGAGTAGAGCTGGCGAGGAAGTCAGCTTTTTTCAATTTCAGAAGGATTGAGGAGGAACGGAGACAAATTTCTCCGTTTTAGGAAGTCAAGTAAGTGCATAACTCTATCCAAAACCTGATTTAGGGTCGGAGATTGTATAATAAAAAGAGCCCAATTATACGCACAATGTAGATGGGATGAGAGGGAGGGAGTTGGGCGAATGTTTGGGGAAGGGATGGGTCTTTGGCGCTATAAAGTCATTAGACCTACTCGTTTCACGTGATAAGGAAGGAGACTTACCTCTTCAAAAAATCCTCATACCTCCACGCCTTCCCCTTTTTCACCTCAAATCCATCTACACCTGTCTCGCCCCTCACAGACGTAAAAATTACCAACCCCTTCAACTCTACCAACTCCCTCACGATCTCTCTCGTCTTCGTCGCACTCTCATGTATTTTCCCATTATACTCGACCCCGTTGTCCGCAAACAATACTACAGGTTCAATCTGTACCAATCTATCCAACACCGCTGCTACTCCTGTGTCAGGACTCACTCCTGTCCAAATAGCGCCGATAGCTGTGGTAGCTAACATAGCTATTATAGTATTGGCGTGATTTCCGAGAAAGCCAGCCACGCGATCGTGGGGTTGGACGCCGAGAGCGAGGAGGGAGGATGTGCATTGTCGGACGGATTCACGGAGAGAGGCCCAGCTAGTGATGGTGCGTGTAGATTCGGTACAGGATATAAGGGCTGGAGAGGAGGGGTTGATGGTGACGTTTGGGGGATAGAGGAGGTTTTCGGCGAAATTGAGGAGCGAGCCTTTGAAGAAATTGGGACGAGGAAACATAGGGGAATTGGGTTCGAGGACCTGGGGGTATCAGTTTGAATTTGAGATGTGAAATTTGAAGTATTTAGATGCTTGTATCAAGGGAATGGGATAAGAATTGTGTATAGTGAGCTGTTGCCTCTCTTCACACGATCTCTAAACTCGAACTCGAAGCATTTGGGACTTGTCATCTTTGCAGCTAAGAAGCGCTAGTGGTAGTTGAACCTCTACTCCTACAAGCCGAATAGCTCTGATGAAAGTCGGTACCTCCATGTCTCTACTTAGACGGAAGGGCGTCTTAAAGCTGTCGCAAAAGGAAAGATCTCATGGAGCAAGAAATGGTCTATGTTTGACTTCTTTTGTGTCGTACATTTGATAAAAGAATAGGGGAGGGTGATGATGCTCGCTTGGCTAAATGCACGGGGATCCAGATGTGCAGACTGGATCAATGCAAGATATGACGAGGGCAGTCTAGGCCTTGCCTAGGATGACCTTCACTTGTACGTACAGTTCAATAGACGATAAACGAAGAGGCAATAGGGGGATCAGCACTTATAGTGAAAGGGAAAGTCACCGTCTCAAAAGGGTTCGAAGCCTTGATACCCGTGAAATGCCATGTCTCTTCCCAAAAGTCCGAGATATTATCAATTGACCATTGATACAAGTCCTTGTAGGTCCTGAGCTTCAACGCGTACTTTTCGTTGACCTTTTCCATAAATCTCCACATCTGTGTTGATTGAGGATCTTGATGCCTCCATAGCTCGGCAACAACGCTTTTATCCGCATCCATTTTCTCGCTCTTCACTCAATTAGCAGGTCTACTCAATAGAAAGACTGGTCTTGGAAGAATTGGCAAGTTTCTATGAAGTTGCCCATAGGATGGGCAAAGAAGAAGCGAACGAAGGGAGGTAGTTGAGAGAGAGACCCGAGGGAAAGGTTCCGCGAGAACGGGAGGGAAATCGAAGAGTGGATCTCAGCCAATTAGATTTGCTTATTAATCTTGAGTTATATTTCACCCATCTATGAAACAATCAATGTTGGCCACAGATCCACGGAGGGTATTCCCAATTTACAATGCATCAACCAGCTCATTACTTCCAATCTCGCTCAACAAGAACGGTCCTAAATGGCACGTACCTCCATTTTGAGCATGTTTGTGTAGAAGGTAGTTATTGGAAAAGGAAAGACGCGGAGGCCGAAATAAGATTCGTTGTCATCATGGACCAAATGACCACCACCTCGTCGTTGTGTATACCGCGATAACATGCATCTTGACAGAACGAAGCAGGAAGCACCCGGACTCAACGTCCCACTCCTTAGTTCTCTCATCTACGGGAGATAGATAATCACTTATGCCCAGGGTCGAGTTCAGAAAAATGCCAAAACGGTTGCAAATCACGTATGGCCCCTCATCTCATCTTCGCATCCCACTCCTTTTGCTGCTTTGCATGCAAATCCGAAAATGCCGTTGAACGTGAGCTGATCTTTGTATGGAGGCCGCTAAGCGAGCCTATCAGATCAAAGGGCAGCCCCTCGCCGACGGACGGAGAAAAGAAAAAGAAATTGCAAGTTGATATGTTTGTTCATCACACTTCAACTCCAGCGGAAGCACCGGCGATTGGAAACCGAAAGCGAGCACTTTCCCTTCATTCATTAATTATACATAAATTATACATAAATTATGCATACTTGCAATTCCCTTTTCTCTCCCTTCTCTCCCCTCTCTCTTTCCCTTTGCTCTTTGTCCTTTTACTCCCTCCTCTCCCCTTCTCCTCCTCTCCGCCCTCGTCGTTCCTAACATCAAGAGTCAACTTCTTAGGACGATTGGATTGGATTGGATTGGATTGCACTGCATTGCCTGGCCGTGGTTGCGTTAATTTCACCCATATATCGGTTCCTGCAGCTTCCGCTCCCTCGCAACCTCCAAAAACGCCCTTTCCATACAGACACAAAAAACCCCAAAAAAACACAGCCCAACATCAGATTGTCATACCATCCATCCCATCCGCATAGCATAATTGATCACATCCGGTATGCATTGCCTTTTCTATATTTCCTCTTTCCCTAAATACTTCCCTAAGCCCTTCATCTGAGCTTGAGACAATAGTTGTCTGGGGCACTGAAAGTCGTCGTCGAATCATCATTCCATCGTCCTTCCCTGAATCGTCGGTTGATAGCTCCTCGCATTCAACGACCGGCAATATATCCATATCCTTTCTACTTCTACTTCTCCCTCAGCCCACCTGCATGCAATTTAGCATTTTCTGCATTATTTGCGCATCCAATTGCTGACATCAGTCGCCCAATCCTAGGCATAAGGCACCCGACTACTATCACCACTGCTGCGGTCCCCACGGTGGACTTCGATATCCCTTCAAAACTTAATATCTCCCTTGTATACGACTCGGGTCTCTATTTACTTAGAGCGCCCACCGATCCAGGACTATTCCTTCGAAGCACTTCAATCAACTCGACGGAAGTCGCTTATAATATCTGCTACCTATAGCAGGTTACCCAGTTCATGAACACGATGCCTCAAAGACTCCCTCGAAATCCGTTTGCCAGTTCCCCCAACACAGCGGTTATCACACCGCAAGCCGACAAACCTACAGCGCGTAGGCCATCTACATCGAAGGGCAATAGAATAACTCAATTCTTCTCTTCCTCGCCGAAAGGGAAAGAACAGCAATCGGCACAGGCTGCGTTGTTGTCTGCTGTCGCTGCACAGCAACAGCGTCTGCTGGACAACCCATCCCCGCAAATCAGCGCGCCATCGTTGTCTTTACCTACCATATCTTTGTCTACTGCCAAGGCGGGAGAGGCAAACATGGACGACCCGCCGACGACTCTCTTTCAACCACCTTCAATCGCGGAAGCCAAAAGACAAGCGCGGGTGGATGCGCAGTTTGGACCTCTTGGGAGTCAAAGCCATCGATATGTCAGTCAGCATGTTGGTGGGGAGCTTCCAGACCCGATAATGGACGAACCGCCTTACTACTTCCTCCTCACCACCTATATCAGTTACCTCATTCTGATTGTCTTCGGTCATGTTCGAGACTTCTTTGGCAAGCGATTCACACCTCAACACTTCAGGCATCTCAAGGCTACCGACGGTTACGCGGCCCTCAACAGCGATTTCGACAACTTCTATATCCGCAGATTGAAGATGCGTATTAACGACTGCTTCTCACGTCCCATCACTGGCGTTCCGGGTCGATATGTTACCCTGATAGACCGCAAGACCGATGACTTCAATGAGCATTTCCAATTGACCGGTACATATACCGAAACTCTTAATATCAGTTCATACAATTATCTCGGATTTGCGCAATCGGAAGGTCCCTGCGCAGACGCTGTCGAGGAAACCATCAAGAAGTACGGCATCAGTCATACGAGTCCTCGAGCGGATACTGGTACGTCAGATTTGGCTTTGGAGGTCGAAGACAGAATTGCCAAGTTTGTCGGTAAACCAGCGGCTATGGTATTCTCGATGGGCTTTGTGACAAATGCTGGTGCATTCCCAGCGCTGGTTTCCAAGGGCGCGCTTGTCATTTCTGATGAATTGAATCATGCATCTATCCGTGTGGGTCTCCGTCTCTCTGGCGCCATGATCACTTCCTTCAAGCATAACGATATGAGAGATCTCGAAAAGAAGCTGCGCGAGGCTATTTCTCAGGGTCAACCACGCACGCATCGGCCATGGAAGAAGATCTTGGTTGTGGTCGAGGGTCTGTACTCTATGGAAGGTAACATGTGTAATCTGCCAGCCGTTTTGAGGCTCAAGAGAAGATACAAGTTCAACCTGTTCATCGATGAGGCACACTCTATTGGAGCTCTTGGTCCCCAAGGACGAGGCATTTGTGATTACTTTGGTGTTGATCCTTCAGAGATTGATATCCTAATGGGCACTCTGACCAAATCTTTCGGCGCAAATGGAGGGTACATTTGCGCTGACAAGCACATCATCGATAAACTACGAGCCACTAATGCGGCCACCATCTATGGTGAATCGCCAACCCCTCCAGTCTTAATGCAAATTCTTAGCGCTCTCAAGATCATCACTGGCGAGCTCGTACCCGGACAAGGAGAAGAGCGTCTTCAGAGAATTGCCTTCAACTCTCGCTATCTTCGATTGGGATTGAAACGCCTCGGATTCATTGTCTATGGACATGACGATTCTCCCATCATACCTGTCGTCCTCTACAACCCAGCCAAGATGCCCGCCTTCTCCCATGAAATGCTTCGACGAAAGATCTCTGTCGTCATTGCAGGATACCCAGCCACACCACTCGTCGAATCCCGTGTACGTTTCTGTGTTTCAGCCGCTCACAACAAGGATGATATGGATCGCATCCTCGCAGCTTGTGATGAGATCGGTAATGTTCTTCAGCTCAAATTCTCCACCGGTATTGCGGGTGGTCGTGAAATGCTTCCTGATGGTGTAACGCCAGAAATGGAAAAAGGATGGGAGAAGGCAAATGGTTTGCAAGGCGTCATCAAACCCCCACGCTGGTCGCTTAGGGAAGTCATTGCAAACGGTGTTAATGATGTGAAGCTTCCTCTGAGGTGATCAGTCCGCCATGTCTCGGGAATCTTGTGAAACCTGGGGTATTATACGAGGCAGCCACCTGATTTGGACCCTTACGATACGGAACGAACCGAGAAGCTACAAATGTACAATTACCTAATCCTCACTTTTCTTGTTCTAGCAATAGTTTGATTATTGGCGCAGTATACCGCAAGCGCAGACGTACAAGACACCCTTACCTTAAGCTCTGACACCTCGCAATTGACGTTGTCCTGTCATTGCTTACTCTCTTTTCATTTATCTGTCTGTGGAACGAGGGAGAGAAGGAGTAATTAGGTTAGAATTAGGTAGTTGATTGAAATCATTCGTTTTGATGAATGGGTTGGAATTGAATCGAATGAAAGAGGCATTATGATGGCGTTTTTCATTACTCGTTAGGAGTGTGTGCAAGAGTGAAGATAAAGGGAGAGGTTTAGAAATAATGTTTAATGATGGAATGGAGTGGAGTATGGGTGTAGATAGAATTCAAAGGAGGGGAAATTTAGCCTTCTCTTAATAAGGGGTGGGTAATTCTTAGATTAATTAAATTGGGTGAATTGGATTCATTGAATTGAAATGAAATGGTCTATAAAAGGGGTGATATGATTGAGATTTTGGTTGCGTTTATGATTGCTTAATGTTTCTTAGGTAGAGAAGGTAAAAAGAGAGATCTTAGCAAGTACCTTCTTCTTCTTACTGATTGATTAATAAGTTCTTTCCTAGATCCTTCTCATGCTGCTGATAACTATCTATCTAATTCGCTTTGTGTGTTATTCATTCGTATAAGAGGATAATAATAATTCGGCTTGGGCCAAGTTACGAAGTAGGGCCTATGATGATTGATATGTATATTTTTTCTTTTAAAGGTAAAGAAAAGAATGGAATACTTGGAATAAGCACTTTTATGAATGGCTCGTGAGGCTAGTGGTACCTAAAGATTCTTGGAGAGTCTAGATTACCTACCTACCTACCTATAGGGTAACCCCTCACACCAAAACCAATATTCAAAACTAAAAACCCTGCTTAAAAGCTTCAAATCCAAGACCAGCTTTTTCCCCAACTATCCGAAAACACTAAAAACCATGAGTAGAAATAGATCAATTTCAATTTCAAAATCACTACATTGTTCCCTGTCCGAACTCACTTCCCCTTCCGAACTCACCCCACCAAACATTCGCTTAACGGCACGGCATCCCAAAATCCCGCATTAACAACATAGAAAGCAAAAAGAAGCTTACCTCAATGTGAAGAGGACCAAAAAAAAAAAAACTTATTTCCGAAACGGGGAATTGAACCCCGGTCTCCTGCGTACGATAGACTCTCCACTGAGTGGGAGTTGCTGAGAGGCAGAAATGCTAGCCACTACACCATTTCGGATGGATTTAACTTGTTTGTTGAGACGGATTTGGATATTTTAATATATGTATGTAAATAGCAGGGTTATAGCATAACACGGGCGGGGCTATTATTCTTGTAGACAAAGAGTAGCTTAGAGGTTTAAAATCTTGATGATTAGCGAGATTAATGAAAAGTAGGGGGGGCATTCAATTAATATATTTCAGATGAAAATTCAGAGATTTCGCTACGCTTGAGTAAGTAATTCTAGAAAGCGATTTATTCAAGAGGTAACCTTGATATTATCTAATATTATTACTTCGATAATCCTTTCGCTTCGCTTGAAGGGTTTTATGAATCGTAATTATTTCTCCAAGGTATTGCTAAGTTTACGCTTTCCATCCCATTACATTTTGAAAGACTACAATTATTCTAAGGGACTTGGAACTGCTAGATCATGCAGAATTATAGGAATCCGCGGGGTTCATGGCTCTGCAATTCATGATTGGGAAGTGAATAGGGATGAGGGAGGGCTAAGCGAGCAAGGGACTTCTTAAAGTTGAAGGACGGATATGCAGCTTAAACATGATGGCCGATTCTCATTTTGACATTTGGAACTTGTTGAAGCGCAGTTTACGTATATTAGTTATGGCTATGTATCAAGAGCCAGAGGCCTTGAGAAATGTTAGGGATAATTATGTTGACTTTAGCAGGCAATGAAAACAGAGTTCCACGCTCGACATTTGGTTCGAACACTTTCTGTAAGGCTGTTTTCACTTTCTTCCACTCCTGTGGCTGATATGACTCCAAAAATTTGAGGTGGATATACAAGTTAGGGTCCGTAATCTGGTAGGTTTTGTGCCAGTGGCAAGTAGACAAGAGACAACTTCCTCCAGGTATAAAATAAGAGGGAAGAATTAAGAGAATTTCGAATTAAACTATGGGTTCCCTATTACCATGTTATATTTAATACATTACGGGTATGCAGAAATTCGTGTCCGGGTTGAATTGCTCTCGTAAGAACCACGATTGGAGATAAGTTCGAAAGGTCGGAGTAAAGTTTCGAGTTTCGCTGTCATGTATGTTTCTGGTCGTCATTTAAAGTATTTCTATCGCGGTTAATCATGGTCTATCATTGAAGCATGTATAGATCGCACTGAGCGTATGGTAAAGCCGAATGCTTTTCAATTATAAGATGTGCGAAGTTGTGGATGCCTGGACACAAGTTGTTCAGCGACAATACTCAGGAAGTTAAAGTATTAGGACATAGATAGAATGATGTTTGATCTGTTGGATGACAAGGTCAATATAGAGATCCCATGATATGGGCTTCATTTGTGCTGGGCTTCCTGGGTAGTTAGTGTCTTTGTAAACAAAGTATTCGTAAATTTCAGCTAGACTCACTAGTCATCGATTATTCATAAACTCCTTCAGTATATAGTTTTTCCTTCATGTCCACAAAAGAGAAGCCAATCAGCGTAGACACCCTTGTGCTGGTGGAAGTTCGTGCTGAGAGTGCGAAAGAGAAAGAGTAGTGTTCGGCTTTTCGTTGGATGTGTTATTATATGTCGAGACAAATAAATGGATGCTCTCCGTTAGAGCTTGACGACGATATGCGGGGGTAAAATTTCGATCTCTCCTATTTCGAAAGTACCGTACGTCCCGAGGATTTCGGTTTGAGGATTAGATAAGGATTATGAAAAAAAAAGAAGTCTTCCGGAGCAAGAAAGTTTTCGTTTTGTTTCTTTCGCCGAGGCGACATCGCATTTATCTCTGTAAGGAGGTAAGGAGAAAACTAGAAAGAGTTACCTTCATTATGATAATCAGATAAAGAAGCATAGTTATTGGGCAACTAACGAAGGATAGAAAAATGACTGTAGCTGTTTCGTACATTCAAAAAGAAGATTGTTAGAAACATGCTGAAAAGAGGAAGGAGAAGATAACGGGACTGTAGGGAAGTGGGAGATGCGTGATTGCGTTTTTGGGAAGACTTCAGAGGAAGAATAATTACAAGTTGACTCAAAAGAGAAAAGTTATCCTAGATGACCAGAATCAAAAATTAGATCCTGCTCGACGCTAGTGGCGATTTTGGACTCTGAATCAGCACGAAGGCCTCCATTCATTTGTAATTCGGCAGAAAAGTGGACTTTCAGAACAAGCTAGATTTGTCTTTCATTCTTCAAGGTAATATTCGGATTGCGAACTTGCGCTCGTGATGTGCATAAGGCCGTTATGGCCATTCAGGGGGTCCCTGTTTAGCGAAGCGACCCCTTTACCTCTTTCGTCCCTTTCAAATTCAAACCAGTCCCTCACCATGGACAATATCCAAAAACTCCGTTCCGTTTCATTTTCGTTTCCCTTGTATTCCCAGCGCGGACCTAGAGCGGTGTGAAACAGTTCCTTCTAAGAAACGAATATAGTTTACAAGGGTTCAAAGAGAAAGGGTTCAGAAGATGAAATGTCTTGCCACGGCAAACGGGAAATGTTCGCCCCTCTTTCTCCACCCATCGATGCCCAAAGGTTGTTGCAGATTCGGAGCGTTCCCACTTGTAGGATTGGAGAGGAGATATGGATATGGATATGTAGGAGGATATGCATGGCGCGCGTTGCCTGGGGAAGGGGGGAGTGAGACATGAGATTAGTATTCCGCGAGTCCTAAATCGTAACTCGCGAAGCACTACATGAGATGTGTAATGGGGCTGTGTTGAAAATTCGCATAGAGTACAGATAAGGAGATGTGATGAGATCTTGGATATGGAGAGTGGGAGATGGTGAATGGTTCGGGGATTGGAGATGAAGAATGGTTCGGGGAATAGAGATAGAGGTAAGTAGCGGTGAGAATTTAAGTATTGAGGGGAGGGATAGATTGATTGGGACCTTATAGTAGCTGGTGGTCTTCAATAATCCGTAGAGTTGCCTTCTGCAGTAGAAAAAAAAAGAAAAAAGATCGACACTGCAACGGGACGACTGACGAGATAAAATGAGAGGTCTAGAACTTCCTACCTTTTTGATATTTTGAAAGGACTCTCCATGACGCGATGCCCATGAAGGTTAGGGTAACGGTTATTTTTAAATATTAGGGGAAGAATACTCGCATTAGATTGCAGACTTCCTCGCAGTGTGAAACATTCAAAATCAAAAATACATTATGGGCCGCTACTATCTTGACTGCGTGCCAAACTAAGTAGCAACGAGAACTTGAAACGGAGAAAACTTCCCCTACGCCATATCCTGACATACACGAGCAATTTGATCACACAAACGCAAGGAATCAAGCGGCTTTGACGTCAATGAAATTGATGCCCAACTATAAGAAAGTGCGCTCGTATGTAAGCATTGAATATCAACAGTGCATACCGAAGAGGCCATCACACCCTCCACTTTCCATCTGATCCCCGGGAACGGCAAGATCGCCCGTTTCGTGTTACATCTATTTCAAGAAAAGTAGATTACAGTTCAAGCTGGATCCATCGTATAGAAATGTCAGAATTGTAAAGTGATGAAAGGTGTGGTATTAAGGAGATGCAGATGTAGCGGTTGCTGTTGACTGGCGAATGTTTGGGTTGGGGTCGGTCGATCTCTATGCTGTGTAATGTGCGCCCTATATGGTGGGATTTGTACGACGGTGAGGATTTTCGGGAAAAAGGAAAGTGCTGACGAGGAATCATGTGTTGGCATTAGTTGGCATCACGGGAAAGGGGAATTGGAATGAAAGTAATGACATGCTGGATGAAGTGTACGAGTAGCATGAAGTAATTCGGGCCAGGCAGGTCGGGTGGGGATTTTTTAAAAAAGGAGTTAAAGGGAAGAGGAATGGAAGACTTGGGATGGGATGGGATGGTGGGTGACTGCAATTTTGTTGGCTTATTATATGCAACTACCCGGAACTCGGTGAGTGGTACTATAGAGAGCTCCAGTGTCAGATCCACGCTCCAGCAGGGCGATCTTAACGCAGGGTAACTCAACCATATCACGCCACGAGGCTTAAAAATCAAAGAAAAACCAGCTTGATCTTTACTTTTCACATCCCGGCTTTTGGAGAACACTTGAACCGGAATCATTGGTCAGCCCTGTCCCTTACGCGGTCAGAGAGATTCTGGAATTCAGCTCGCTCTGGAGAATCGACAACAGCAGTTTGCTTCAAGCGGACATGCCCAATGGTGCTGTGAGATAAAGCCGAGGAGATGTGTAATGAATTGCAAAAACCTTATTATAAAGAAAGAGAAGCGTTGCATGGATGATAACTTCAATGCATGTACTGCTTTTGCCCTTTGAATCGAAAGCAACTGTTGTGTAAGCTGGCAGAGATAATCCGCATGGGAATCATTGGCCAATCCAAAAGACAGCACCCGACAATTGGATTTGTGGCTGTAACCGGCGACCGCAAAACTTTCCTATTCGCAGGAGATGAAAGCTTCGGTGTCTGGATACGATCAACTTGTCTTGGATGTCAAAAAGCAGGTCGCTCATGGGGGTTGGCCGCGCATTCCTCCCCAGTCCTTTCGTCTCGATAGTCAGCCTTGGGCCGAAAGGCGGACCAGGATTCGAGAAAGGGAATCTTGCGGAAAGGGTACAGAGCCAACTTTTGTCCCTCCGAGAAACATGACTCTGTGGCTATGCAGGATCGCGTCTTCTGGAAGAAAAGAGTGTAGGGAGATGTTTTGCAGTAGCTGATCGGCGCGGTCGATAACCGCGACCATTGCTGCGTCTAGCAGATGTCAGTAGAAAGTGCGACCAGATGGCAACAATCTATAGGTGGGTGCATCGGCAGATACACGCTGACGAGGGGCAACGGTCGGATCGATAGCACATGCAACTTGCAGGTCGCTGCGTTATACATGGCTTGGGGTGGAATGACTCCGCTCTAACAAGCAGGGCGCGAAGAGCCTCAGCATTCTGGCAAATGACTACATAGTCTTCGTCTCCAAGCCTTCATTGGGTCGCAATCAAGATGCTCGATGGCATGGGCACACTCAAGCCGGGCGCGAAAAAGAGCGCCACATCGATAAGTTGACTAAATATTGGTAACGTCGGCAGACGAGGTTTCAACTTGCAATCGATTCGCGGAGGACAAGGCTCATGGAGTCGACGGCGATGCGCGGATGCGGCACAGCAACCCCACGAAAATCTTCTCCTCCCGGTTCAAATTATCTAGGCACCAGGAAGCCAACAAGGACATCTATTTAATTCAAACGCCCACCCAACTTCCCTCTTCCACCAATTCTTTCGAAAGCCTCACTTTTCTGTTGGTTGCAGATCTCGGTGAAGGGAATAAGTGAGAGCATCTCTTGAGCCTCAACCTCAGCCCCACCACAGAAAAGTAGTTATAGCCTCGCCCGTGGACTTGGATTTTCCATCTTCCAACTACTCCATACCACATTCGCCCAAGCAATCGACATTGAATCGACAGATTGTTTCGGCTCTCGTCGACCTCAAACTGCCAAAGCTACTTGTATCAACTTGACATCAACCATATCCCATCCGAGTAAGTGAGCCTTTCTAATTGATGGGACATTACGTGCCGAAGAGATTGGCTGACACGGCTGTTATCTACCAGGATTTCTTGCAATGAATCAACGACCAGCTGCTCCACCGCCTCCAGGTTTGCTCCGCAACCCTCCACCAGGTGTTCAGCCTCGTCCGCCAGGACCTCCACCTCCACCTCCGGGAGGCCCGGGAGGCCCACCAATGCAAATGCCACACCGACCGAGAGAGCAGATCCGATCAACACGCACTGTTGATATTACACCAAAACGGGCACTGGACGAAGCTGGTTGCCTTCGAGTGTTGACAACTTATGAGGTACATACCATCCGGAAAGTTACGCCGATCAACAGGGAGAGAGCGACCTGGGCAAAAGTTGATATAGTCAGAGAACCATTGGCCCAGGATGATATCAAGAGGCAAATCAACAAGTTGAATGAAAGCAAGCGGTCCGTGGCAGACAAGAAAGGACAGCTATATCCATTTCAACAAGGCCAAGTCAACAGACTTTTGGATGATTTGAATACCGAGGAACAAGATGGTCAAAACTTTTCATGGATACTCGCCCAACTCGATACAAAGACTAAAAAAGGCCGAGACACCAAAGAGACGGTGACCATTACCGTGATTGTGAAGCGCACTGTTCGTGAGGGTATCAACCCAATGGCTATTCACCAGATGATAGAACGAAACAGGCTAGAGAGGGCAGCACAATTGCAGAGGCAACAACAGCAACAGCAAGTTCCAGGACCACCTCCACCTCCACCCCCAGGACTACCTCCAGGACAACCTCTAGGGCTGCCTCCAGGACCACATCCAGGACAACCGATGAGGCCACCAGGGCCGCAAGGGCCACCGCCACCGCCAGCGCCGCCACAAAGAATGCAGATGCCAATGCCAATGCCAATGCCAATGCCTGGGCCACCGCAAGGGCGTGGAGGTATGAAACGATTGAAAAGACCCAATCGTTCTGATTCACCTGCAACCTCCGATACGGATAGTGATTCTGATGCGAGCCAATCGAGCAGTAAAAGCTCGAACACCAGTTTGACAGAATCAAGCGGATCATCGGAAAGGGAAAGGGAAAGACACGGTCGTTCAAGAAGAAATTCCCGCGCTCGCTCACATAGTCGTCACCGTAGCCAGAGCAGACATCGAGCGAAACAGCACGAGAGAAGGCACGGTCCCCATCTCAATGAAGCTCTGGCATACGGCATTATCCCGCAGCCGCAAACTCTCGTTCAGCAGCGCCACTCTCCAGATCCAATCCCGATTACTTCACCTATACCACCATACGATCCTGTGGCTGAAGCGTATCGAGCTGGGCATGCCCATGGAGAAGCCCGTGGAGAAGCCCGGGGCCGTAATGCAAGACCGCACGTCGTACCTCGACCCCCCCCAGTCGTCATCGAACAAGCACCTGGAGCTATTGTGTCATACCGAACCGTCCCAGTGGCAGAAACTCGATACGTGGAGCCTCAATATGCACCACGATACGCGGAAGCCCGGTACTCGGTGTCTTCCTATGGAGATCGTCTTCCACGTCACTACGATGACTTCGAAGATAACCGAGCCTTCATTCGTGAAGATTCCTTCAGAAGAGAAGATGAAAGACGTCAAGCTGCCGAATATTATATGCGACCACCAACACCGCCTGAAGTGAGGATCTTCAGAAACGATACCCATCCCTTTGCTCGTCGACAATATTCTCCACCACGTTCTCTCAGTGACGGCTGGTAAGGAAGATCTCATTTGAGAACTTTCCAATCCATAGTTGTGTAATTTCGTCGTGTCTTCTGGTCTGTGTTAGGAAAGGGATTTGTCTTTGTCTGATTTGAGGATCTGTATCTGAATACCATTATGTTTGGGTCTGGGCTTGGTTGTTGACGCTGGTTTGCTGCGGTGACTGATCTTTTGTTTACCTTGCCCGCGGTCTTTTTCTGAATGAAACTGGGTCGGCTAAAGGAACAGACATGGCTTATGACTTTCCTACATTTCTCCTAAACAAGTAGTATGTAATAAATAAAAAAAAGTGTTCACAGTACGTGACCTCACCACTCGTTGTCGTGTAGAATAAAGTGAGAAAAGTAAGAGATAATCTCGAGCAGGAAGTATTTGTTTATATGTATGAGACTGACAAAGGAGTGGAGCCTATGAGCAAATTCCTGCCCAAACACTGCCAGGTCAAATCATAAGCCTTGATGTTCGCTGGCAGCCCCAATGTCACTGTCCTCGGGGTACTTTCTGCCTAGCAGAATATGTATATATATCAAACACTGAATGGTTGGAGTGGCCATTGGGAGGCGAAATTCTGCGCACCTCGGAACATTTATTTGTGTGACTTTTGAAACGTTCCTTAACAAAGTAGTGCCAATTAACAAGCTTCCAAGTTGTGTTTTAGTTTTAAACATCATATCATGTGGAATCTAACGGCTAATGAAATAGTTGTCTCACCTGCAACTCCCGCTACTACTACGGTAGCCTCTGATGAAATTGGGTGGAATGGAGGGGGCAGTGGGCAGCTTCACCCACCGAATACTACCGATCTTGAAGACTCTGAAGTAAACAACACAACTCCTCCAAACCTGTAACAAACATCTCTTCATTCTTTTAAATTTTTACAAATCACTATCGTAATCATGCCTCGTCAATTCTTTGTTGGTGGTAACTTCAAAATGTAAGTTTATGGATGCTGTTGCAATCCCAATGTGGTTTCTTGTGAGAGCAAATTGCTGAATCTCCGGCTATCCAGGAATGGCTCTGTTGAGTCCATCAAAAAGATTATCGGATACTTGAATGGTGCTAAATTGGATCCCAATGTTGGTTCGTACATTATTCTTCCCAATCAAAGTCTGGCAGTCTGGTTTTTCTATTGATATTCCAGTTACACGCTATTTCCGCAGCTTCCAAGACAAGAATACGATGCCACCAGCTAATACCCCATGATTTACTCTAGAGGTCGTCATTGCTCCTCCTGCCCTATACCTCCTTCTTGCCCGCGAACACCTTAAACCCGGCATCGAAGTTGCTGCACAAAATGTCTTTGACAAGCCCAATGGTGCTTTCACCGGAGAAATCTCAGTCGACCAGCTCAAAGACAGCAACATTACCTGGACCCTTCTTGGACACTCTGAACGTCGTGTTATCCTCCAAGAAGACGACCAATTCGTAGCTGCCAAGACCAAGGCTGCTCTCGATGGAGGAATCGGTGTTATCTTCTGCTGTGGCGAGACTTTGGAACAGAGAGAAAGTGGAAAGACGATTGAGGTCGTCACATCACAATTGAAGGCTGTCAAGGATAAGGTTGCGGATTGGTCAAAGATTGTCATTGCTTATGAGCCGATCTGGGCTATTGGTACTGGCAAGGTTGCTAGCACTGAACAAGCACAAGAGGTTCATGCTGCTATCAGAAATTGGTTGAAGAATGAGGTAACCGAGAAGGCTGCCGAGGAGACCAGGATCATCTACGGTGGAAGTGTCAGTGAGAAGAACTGCAAGGACTTGAGCAAGCAGCCTGATATTGATGGGTTTTTGGTTGGCGGAGCATCTCTTAAACCTGCCTTCACCGACATAATTAATTCACACCTATGAATTAGATATGAACAGGAAGGGGTTTGGCAATTGTAGTGATTGGTAGATTGGCTGGCTGACCAGAATAGTCTTTAGGATTACCTATAGAGAGTCACTCTGCTTTGAAAATTCGCTTGTGATTTTTAAATTAACTCTGAATGTGCTGGGGAAACAAGTGAAATATATAAATGTAGCTGTGCATTCGGCTTTAGTATGTAACAGAAAGACGCCCTCAAATGTCCTTGCTATCAGCTGTTCCCACACAGCTCTCGAGGCTGTTCTACGTTGTGATATACATCCTATTGGAGCCAATACGGCGGCAGTTTTCGAATTCTGAGTTTAGATCTTCGGTTTTTGGGTTCATTCTCATGCTACTAATAGTAACCTCCATGATAGAAGTCTTCCTTATCCAGTTCTTCGCCTTCTTAAGGTTGATTCTGAGGACCGTGTTGGTTGGTTTAATCGTGGCAGAAGTACTGCGGTGGTTTCGGAATAGGACCCCGGAACAGGAGGAATATAGCCAAATTCAGGAATGCGATGAAGAGGAATGGGATGAAGAGGAATGGCTATATATGGAGAGAACGCCAAGGTCACTGAAAGAGAGTATAAGAATCGCACAACTTATAGAAGCTGCTTAGCTCCCTTCGAATTCGATTTTCCATGTTTTTAGAAACATTTATACATCAAGGCCCATGACGCTATGTCCCAAACGCCACAAATGCCACTACATATAATACACCCTTTTCGACCTTATACAGGCATTCCGCCGCCATGATAAGGACTCCATATACCCCTGACACTATTATTGATACTCGAGACCGGCTTCTTAACCCTCCTCAACTTCTCTCCACTTGCATCTCTAAGCAGCTCGGCCTTCTTCAGAATCTGCTCCTTCTCCAGCTTCCGCACACAGATGGCTTTTTGTCGGCCATTCATGTAGTGTCCGATGATGACTGGGTGCTTGTTCGGTCGAGGGGAGACGGCGATTTCGATTTGAGGGTTGGCTTTTGCGAAATTGGTGAGGGAGTATCGAAGGAATGAGCTATGAAGAGTTTAGACAGGCGTACATCTAGGACTAGAGGGACATACTTCATTCCTCTTGAGCTACCAGCCCAGTCACAGTAATGGAAATCGAGACGTTTGCATTGGAGTATGAAGGCTCCGACGCCATTCTGAACGTTGTTAGTCAATCTGGTGCACAATCAACTGCCTGAAATATATACCTGACTCGTCGCAACCTTTCTTAAGCCTTCAATCCTCATTGCGAATGCACTGCTGAGTTTATGGGGTTGAAAGTAAACTGCTCAAAAAGAAGAGAC
This sequence comes from Chlorencoelia australis, assembly GCA_003988815.1. Taxonomy (NCBI): domain Eukaryota; kingdom Fungi; phylum Ascomycota; class Leotiomycetes; order Helotiales; family Cenangiaceae; genus Chlorencoelia; species Chlorencoelia australis. The sequence goes on from QYAN01000033.1 coordinate 238,557, forward strand.
ATATTCACACTAATTTTGATCAGAGTGCACAGACCATAAACTTCTTGGTTCCTTCCCCTTGACTTTGCGACACAATTTCTTCTCAAACTTCAACTTCAGCTTTGCAACCCCATTTCATTGATATCATCAATTAACACCAGCATCTAGAACTGTGCGTCATCATCTTCATGTTTTAGTGGTGTACAGCTCTGCCACTCACTATGACTGACAAACTCCCCCCGAATCTCCTCGCATTATTTGCGCCCCGTCCACCTTTGCGATGGGTTCCTCCATCTGACCACGCGCCAGAGGAGAGAAAGACTGCGAACATTACTGGAATTGCAGCTTTCCTTCCTCAAATGCTCGAGCACAAGGACAAAGACAATTACGTTCCTACCGAGAGTTGGCTGCAAAGGAAAGACCGCGTCAAGCTAGAGAAAAAGCAAAAGCACGAGGACATCTTGAAGAATATACCTTCAACTTGTGAGATCGACCCCATATGTTTCAATTGCCTTTTCTCTGCACTAATCCCACTTCCGGCGTTCAATACCGCTTGTGTTATAAGATATACTAACGGTTTAATGATTTACAGACAAGCCTGCAGAAGACCCAAATATTCGCGGAGATGCCTTCAAGACACTTATTGTTGCAAGATTAAGCTATGAAGCTATGGAAAAGGACCTTGAGAGTGAATTTGGCAGATTCGGGCCTATTGAACGAGTAAGAAAGTTACACCTGACCATACATTTCAATGCTAACTAATTTCGCAGATTCGCATTGTTACTGATACTCATGCTGCTGAAAAGCCAAACAAAAAGATTAAGAAACACCGTGGTTACGCATTTGTTGTATATGAACGCGAAAAAGATATGAGAGGTAACCCGACCATCCCCCCTTTCCCCACAGACATGTCCATGGATTATGAAAATGAATCTCCTTTGTAAAGATCTAGCCCTCAAGCTGCCTATCTTATCTCTATTTTTTATTCTTCTTCTGCCCAGGTCAAAGTATATAAGGTATGGGCAAGATTACTGACAAATGCGCCTTGCTCGCGCTTCGTGAATAGCCGCTTTAGAACATTGTGATGGACTTCGTATCAAAGATCGCCGAATCAAGGTAGATGTCGAGCGTGGCCGAACTGTCAAAGGATGGAAGCCTCGCCGATTTGGAGGTCGCCTTGGAGGTCGCGGTTACACCAAGACCATCCCCCCTCGACCCATGTTTTCAGGACCTCCGGGAGGACCTGGTAATTTTAGGGGTGGTGGATTCCGTGGTGGATTTGACGGTGGACGAGGCCGAGGCGGTTTCAGAGGAGGCTATGGTGGAGGTGGTAGAGGAGGTATTGGCTACCAAGGAGGCGGAGGTTTTGGCGGCAATAGAGGTGGTTATGGAGGAGACCGTGGTGGGTTTTCCAATGGCGCACCCCCTCATGCACCCGCTGGCCCAGGAGGCAGTGGCAGGGGAGGCTATGGTAGTGGTGGGTTCAACAGAGGAGGCTATGGTGGCTCTGGATCCCCAGATCGCAATGGATCAGCGCCAGGTGGTGGGTATGACTCGCGTGGAAGCGGTCGCTCATATGAAGACAGGTCCGGCGGATACCGTGGAGACCGTGGAGGAAATCATAGTTATAGAGACCGTGATGGACCTCCTCGTGGAGGTTCTGGCAGCAACATGGAGCCGGTAAGACCCAGAGGAGATGGCGGACACCGTGACAGAGATTCAGGAGGCTATGGTGGTCGACCACCACGCGACGACGACTCACGAAAGAGACCGCACGATGGCTACGAGGACGATCCTCGCAAGTTGCGAAGATATTAAGCATAACGGGATTGTCAAATTTTTGACAAGTCTTGTGGTGGGTTTCTCGAGTATTCAATCTTCTCTTCCCTTTGACATCAGGGGTAAGCGGTTCTTCGATGCAATTTTCACACCAAGGTAGTATTGTCGACACCTTATACTTAGCCACTTCTATTCGACCCTCAGACTTTTTTTTATCAAAAAGAAAAGTCTTCTCAAATTCTGTGGTAACTCGGCCCCTTTTTCGATCCCCTTTTCAACACACTCTCGACCGTTTTACAATTTCTGCAATTGGCTAGGCATGGCATGGTATGGCGGACCTTCTCAACCCTGTGTTACCTATTCACTTTTTTTGATCCTGGAGGTAAGGTCAGAGGTAAGGCGATGTGCCATCTGACCAATTGAATATAGTGCCCTCAGTGTCACTGATTCTTACTTGTATTATCAGGAAATGGGAAAGGGGAAAAGAGAAATTCTCGCCTGGGTGGTAAGAGGGATAAGCTCGGGCAATTGGCAAAAATGGTCTTTTTTCTTTTTCGGGTTCCTCTACAAGTATAGCAAGATGAGATGGCACCGGTAACGCCTTTTCATAGTCTTCTCTTGACTGTATGATAATAGCAAATCGATAAATAGTTTTCCTTCATTCCTTCCCTGTTCTTCTATGCCATGCTTTACTCCTCCATTGCCTCTCCAAGCTCTGTAACTTCTTGATCTGCAGCATTCCAGTAACTATTCCTAATATTAGCCGAGTTCACCTAAACCGACATACGCACAACATAGTATAATTCAGATAAATATAATGAAAATATAGACAAGAAAGGGAAGGGGAAGAACCCACGCAGCCAAGCGCACCCTAAAATCCGCCGTAGCAACCCCAAACAACTTCAACAACCTCGTTTGTCTACTATCCAACACCTCTCCCTCCTTACAAACCTTATATTCATTCTCTAACGTGATCTTCCCCTTCGTCAGTGTCGTCGGTACATTTAATTTCCTCAATTCGGGCTCTAGACTATGTGTCATTGGGACGTCATCTTCGGGACTGAGTTCGCCGCCCATTGAATATACGATTCCGGCTGGGAGAGTGAAAGAACGTGCGCTAGGGGTGCCGGCGCGGGCGAAATCGATTTTGGAGATGGAAGCGAAGTAAGAGGTGGTTTCTGCGGGGGTGCGGTTCGTGAAGAGGAGCCCGACGTTGCCGGTTAGGTAGGGTGTGAGGAGGTAAGTGGAGGGTTGGTAGGATGTTGAGGGGCTGTCGCCGAGGGATTTGGACATTACTTTTGTTTTGCCGAAGAAGAGTCTGTTCTTTTCTATTAGCACCGAGGAAGAATGTGGGCGAGGGAAGGGAGGGAAACGAACCGACAATCACTCAATTCATTCCGCACATCCTTCAGATATGTATTCCGCATGTTATCGACGGAAAAAACGAAACAGTATTGATATGAATCGAGACATTCGCGGATGTTGGTGTAAAGTTTCATGGATAGTTCTCTGCCTTTTTTGTCGACTTTGGTGAGATTTACAATCTTTGCGCGCTTGGATTTGGGCATTTTGTATTATTGATTTTTGGAGAGTGTGGGTGGCAGGGTTTTTGAGATATTGAAGATATTTTTTTCATGATCTGGAGGATAAGGTTAATTAAGGTTCGCGCTAGTAAGTGGGGCTAGGGGCATCTCCCGATTTGACCTCGAAAACAGCTTGGAATGGAGGATAATCCAGGTAAATTTTTATTATTCGACGACTTGGGTCTTTGGTTGAAATGTTGGAGTTTATGGATTATGTGCAACATGCGTTTTATAATGCGTCGAAATGGAATATTGAGAATTCCTATTCCCAGCTGACTGCTACTGCTAGAGGTATACAAATCCTGTTCTCGAGCTTCTGAAGCTTTGGTTGTTGCTAGTATGAGTATTGACTTGCTTATGAAAAGGCCTCCTCGATTTCGACACTCCCTATGGCGTTCGTATGAACCTGTCCTCCCTCGCCTCTCCCAATTTCGCAACTTCCTACACCCTAGGCAGTGTAGGCCTCGTCGACGGTTCCCTCTCCTATCTCTACACTTCCCTCCCTCTACACACAGTTTCCCAAAGCAGCTCCATAGATCTACACGATATCATCCGCGGCTACAGACAAATCCAAGAATTACGAAAGGCGGACGAATCGTGGATGTGGGAACAATGGCAAAGAGGAAAACGTATTGATAAACGAGACACCCTTTTCTACGGCCGTTTATATCTTCCTCAGAGTACTTTGGAAGCGCTGTTTTTGAGGAGGATTAGTCCGACGCAGCAGATTAGATTGTCTGCTGTTAGTGATTCAAGATTGCGGAATGGGGGCACCATTTTGGCGTTGCATCAGTATGATGTTGGGAAATATAGTGCTGAGACACTTTATTCTACAGACGGGGGATTGGTAGGAATTAGAGGTTTGTATAATTTCGGACCGGACCCGAGGAAGGAAGTTACAGAACCTCCGCGGACAGATGATAAATTTTACGGACGGTTCAGTGCTGGTGGAGAATTGTATTATGGTGCTTTGAATAAGTCGGGGGGGGTTAGTTTTGGTGGCCGATTTGCCACTTTACCTACGCATAAAGGAGTACCACTCACAGCAACATTAACTTTGAATCCGTTGATGGGGAATTTCAGTACGACATATGCGGTGAAGGCTGGGAAGAATTTGGCGCTGTGTTCAAAGTTAGATTTTAATGTTTACAGCTATGAGAGTGATTTGATGCTCGGGTGCGAGTTATGGAGGATGAAAGCAAGAAGGGAAAGGCCACGAGTGCGGACTATGGCTGAGAAAATGGCTTGGAGGTTTGATCCAGTGGCTGAAAACTCGAGATATTATCCAGGTGAGGTTGCTGGAGTTCTAAAAGCAAGGATAGATCAGAATTGGAGGGTTGGGCTGTTGTGGGAGGGGAGAGTGAAAGAGCTGTTGTTTACTCTTGGATCGACGATTGATATGAAGCGAAGAGATCAGCCATTCCAGGCCTTGGGACTGGAACTGCAATATTCGTCGTGAGAGACCTTGGATCACTTCTTAAAAAAGCAAATTCTGGGCGTCATTGAAAGGAGAAATTAGAACGCCTCTTGTTTAGCACGATTGAATCTCGAAGCAAACTCGATGAAGCGTTGCTTCAAGTGGAAATTTACCTCGACGACTGCTTTGAGTGGAAATTCATCTTCTCCCGAAATGGAGCAGCTTGAGCCATGGGTGGCTTCTCAAGTCTTCGCCTTTCTCTGAGCTCGGGGACCAGGGAAGTGGTGGTCTCAAAGTTAGTGAGTAGAGACACTACGGGATGTTTCGAATGAGGGAGGGTATCGCTCCGTCTGATTCGTTATGTGCGGACGGTTTTGGAGGTCTATCACCTCGATCATTCCAATCTTGTAGACAATTTTGAGCAGAGGCTGGTGACCAGATACCAGAATGGCAACCAATAGAACGATGATGATATCCTGTTTCACGTGATCCCCCCTCAATGGCTTGCATGTGCCGTAGGATTCCGAATGCGGACCGTACGACACTAATAAATACTTGATGCTTTGAACTTCCATCTTCCATCCTCATTGAGGAGCTTGCCTTCGAAAGATCTCCAACAAAAGCAATCATGACGGACCCTCAAGCGCCTGATACTACTATGACTAATCAGCTATCAGACACCGGCTATCAGACACCGGCTTTCAATCGGTTCTCAGCTAAGCCAAAGTCCAGAACTTCTCAGACTCCGTTGGTGTATCAACCTACCAAGTTCTTTGGTCGCGGCAATCAGATGTTTAGTAGGTTCAATGAGTACTTTTTCCCCTTTTGTTTGGAGGAGAGTCCGGTGGTGGTAGATTATTGATGGTTCCAACTCTCGATGCTGCTTTCAAATCCTCCTTGAGGCTTTCCAACACTAGCGTATGGGTAGCCATCAAGGTTCTCTTGAACAACCTGCTAAATCCAGCATCCCACCTTAGCCGGAGTCCCTTTCCCCCTCTCCATTCATTTGCTATTTCTTTGTTTGTTTGTCTGTTTTTAAATGTTTATCTCCTCTTTTCCTATAATGTGGTGAGTCGCAGAGCTCAATCTGTGGCTCATAACTCAGCTGTGTTGATTCACACAGCCATCAAACCAAACCCTGCCGGTCTTTCAATCCAGCAAGACATACTTTGGTCACTTGTCCATGAGGTATGCACCCCAAAAAATCTATGGTCTCACGGTACTCCCCATGAGATGGAGCGTTAAGTCGGATTATTCACGATAGCCAAATTTTAGGACCGCATTCTCGAGGAACTTGTCGCTGGTATTCTATGACCTACCTCTCTCCATCCCGTAATCTACCAACTTCCAACCACCAAGCGTTCCTAGTCCTTGGCAGCCCTCACCAACTCCCTATCGAACCTCACGACAATATTGACCCGTGGACAATTCGATCCTACAAGTTTGAAGACGTAGGGCTATCTGCTAGGATTGAAGGAAAAGACAGGAACCAGAAGAAGCCTATCCCGACGCAGACATGTCTTCATACACGGTTACAGTACAGTGCGGGAATGGGAATGACTATAATGGACGAATTGGGCTTCGAGTATCCTCGATATTCGTAATTGGTATTGGGTCAATGCTAGGCATGCTCTTCTTCTGCTAAAGGCTATACACTAACTAACCTCCCCACCAGGTGCCCTACTACCGATTGCTGCTGCTCGAACGAAACGAATGCGAGTTCCCCCTGTCGCGTTCTTCATTACCAAATACTTTGGATCAGGAGTTATCATAGCTACTGCGTTTATACATGTAAGCAGATTTTCATCTCAGATTTTCATGCCTTCATATGCCAGGCTGAGTTTTGGTCCAAGAGAAGGAGAAAACAGCTGACAATAACCAGCTATTGGCACCTGCTTCTGATGCACTGGCTTCGCCATGTTTGACAGGCCCCATCACGCAATATGACTGGGCAGAAGGGATTGCCCTGATGACCATTTTCACTATGTTCTTTATCGAGTTAATAGCCGCTCGATATGAAATATTCGGAGAACAGAGTCTTGATCTGGAGGCTTTTGACCCCGCATCAGATCTCATGAGGCAAAATGAGAAACTGGGATCCGAAAACAAACTAGATAGTAGTAAGCTAATATTTCCTTCATACGGACGTTCTTTTTACTTTCTGTATTATTTCGAATCCGAACAGAGCAAAGATCTCATATTTTTCAATTCTTCTCTAATATTACCCATCACCTTTTCACCTGAGAAGATTTTGATATCTGACTTATTATACTTATAGCACCTTCAGATCCATCTTCACAAAGCAGTGTAAATAGTGCTGACAGAACCATTACACAAGCTATTACCAACAGTCTCATTGTCACAACATCGAACCACAGCGACCGAGTTGATGCTAGGTCTCGTCCCCAAGATGATCCCTCTAACCCCCGCTCTCGAGTTCCAGTCAGAGAAAATGATATCTCATATCCACCTGGGGGTGAGGATCATCTTGGACATTCGAGGGAGCATGAGATTAACGATGATCATTTTGCAGCTCAAATGACCGCAATCTTCATTCTCGAGTTCGGGGTTATTTTCCATTCCATCTTCATTGGTCTCACTCTTGCCGTTGCTGGTGACAATTTCAACATCCTCTACATTGTCCTCGTCTTTCACCAAACATTTGAGGGCCTTGGTCTTGGATCACGATTAGCTACTGCGCAATGGCCGAAAAAGAAGAAGTGGGTGCCGTGGGCATTAGGTGCTGCTTATGGATTCACAACACCTACCGCTATTGCCATAGGACTTGGAGTCCGCGCGACCTTTACCCCAGGGAGTCAAAGAACTATGGTCATTAATGGAGTGTTTGACTCTATAAGCGCGGGTATTCTGTATGTATACTTTCCCATTACTCCTGTGTTGAAGCAGAAGAAAGTCACTTGGTCGACCGTTGCAACATATATCCTCACTTTATTTGAATCGTTTATTAACTGAATTGTCCAGTATCTACACTGGTCTCGTGGAATTAATGGCTCACGAATTCATGTTCAACCAAGAAATGCGCAAAAGCTCCATTAAAATAGTTCTTTTCGCATTCGGCTGCATGTGTCTAGGCGCAGGATTAATGGCATTGCTTGGGAAATGGGCATGAGACGATACAATAAAGACTTGGTTTTTTCTGTGGTTTCTGTTCATATAGGCAAGGAATACCCTAGGTTCATGAGCTCGCGATGAAACATAATGTAAAGGCAGAGCAGCTAGACTTAAATAGGAGGCGTTTGGAGATTGTCTTAAAGCATGTATTATTTACTTGGCGATTGAACTGTCTTATCGGATTTGTATAGAGCTGCCTATAGAAAAGAAAGGAAAAGCGTGGATAGACGAGGATGACGATGGGGATGTGGATGATAATATGATCCTTTTCCAATCATTTTGCTGCTTTCTCGTCGCCCTTTTCTTGTGAGTCATCCCTTTTAATCAGGGGTAAATTCAAAAGGTGCGAGCCGTCTACTCGGATATTGAATGTAAGTCTCACAAGAAAGAGGCGTGATTCCAAGTGGATGATATCCGCCAAACACACTTTCATTTCTCGAACTCTTGAACCTTCTCGAGTGAATATATTTCGGCAATCAACTGTTTGTCTTTGTTCTTTGGAACTTTCAGCCTTTCAGTGTCTTGCTGCTCCCCAAAAGACTCTCGAGCCTTCGGAGGTAAACTTGTTTCGGAAATCAACTGACCGTCTTCTTTTTTTTTCGGTATCAGCTCGATATCTTCTTGTTGTTCTCCGAGGGATTTCCGAGCCGCGTTAGCCACCTTACGAGGGACAAATAAATTTTTATCTTTTAGATATTAAGTATACATTTCAGAGTTGTCTAGTCGCCCCCGATCTTTGAGTGTGAATTGGCCAGCCTCACCATCTTTCTCCAAGAATTGATTCACCGTTTCGTCTAGATGAGTTATATAAAAGCTAGGGAAGATCCCTTTAGAGTAAATATTGATAAAAGAGCTAAAATGTCGAAGCGCGACGGCCATGACGAAGTCAATACATTCCCTAGAGAATAAATCCCCATTCCTTCAAGAGCTGTCTACTAGATGGAGAGGTATCATCCTCCTGAGAATCCTATGTCAGATTTAAACACAAGCTTTTAGATGAGCATGCTGTGTTGTAATGACGAACAAATATATTTCAAGATTCGGAGGCCGTACTGGTAAAGTTACTGTCTAGGATCCACCCCCTAGTGCAGGCTCAGTGGTAGCACAAGTCATCGCTCAAGGAGGGAATACTGTTTAGCAGAGCCTTTGCATATCAGTGTGATTATAACTTTGACTACAGTCCTAATGCAACAAGTAGGTCCTATCGTGTGCATGAGTAGACGCGACGGCAAATCGAGTCAAGTTGAATGATTTTGCTCGATTGGATGAACCTGTCCTTGTTCGATTGCCACATAAGAGTGATGCATGGTGAAGGTTAGAATTTACCAAAAAGTCCTGTCGAAGGCTTGAATTGGGGGGCTTCTTCTTAATGATGATCGTGCAAGTACCTAAGATGTTCTATCTGAGGTCTTAGTAGTTTGGAGGTGGATCTTTCCCTCCTTTGAAAGTTCTTAGAAAGCAATATTTGCCTCTGAATTGTGCAGGGTGTGGAAAGCCTATTCTGCTAGAGTTTTTGGGGGGGGGGGGGGGTTGTAAGCTAGTCTGGAAACGCGTCACATCATTAGCTAGTATTGTATTGTAAAATTCGGATATAATTGCTAGAAAAAGTAGTAGAAGGCACGTAGGGTTTGATATAAAAAGAATCAGTTAGGAAACTGGCAATTCCCCACACAAGGGAAGGAATGGTAAGCTGTATTATATAGGCACCAAATTTTTAATCACTCCAGAAGCTAAATTATATTATATCTCATCGCTCTCTAGTTAAGCGTTTACTTCTCACTAAAAATCTTGAATGTCTGACGGCTCTTCTTCAGGCCAGATACACTGAAAAATCTCATCATATTCTTCGGATTGTACCTGAAAGTGTCGAGCAATCTCAAACTCTGTGGTGATAGACCTGGAATAAGCATCCCCGTGGTTTTTGGAAGTGGTCTTGCTGGGACCAATGGTTTTGCGGATGGCTGCCTCTCCTTTTTCCGTTTTTTGATTGGGGATGACGAAGCGCCTGGGGCTGGTGGATTTGCTCCCTTCTGCTGGCGATCTCTAGATGGAATTGATAGGGTGGGTGTTGCTGGTGTCGCTGAGTGTCCCATGATCACGCTGCTTTTTAGAGATAGCTCAATTGGTGAATTTCTTTCTCTGGCCGTCTTTGTTGTGGATGTGCTCCTGTTTTCTGAAGGTGTGGGTGGTGTTAGCACATATTTTGATGGGGTGGCTAGAGCTACTATGGATTCCATCTGGTGGATTGCAGGTTTTTTCTTGAGATTCGTAGCTGGAATCGTTTGGTCCGCCACCTGCCTCCGTGATGGTTGACTCCCTGCTACTGTTCTAGGTTGGTGTTGATGACCAGGCGAGCGTGCCCTGTGTCGGGTTGCTGCATGCTTAGACAAAAGTGATTGATCCTTCTCTTTCAGTTTGACTGGGGCTTGTAAGGGTCTTGTCGGTGGGCTTGAAGATGGGACTTCCCTGCTTGCCATTGATGAATCTAAGTTGACTATATCCCTAAAGTCTTTTAATACTTGTGGTACTTGAGCTGCTGACTTTTCCTTGACCTTGTCTTGACTTTTTGGAGATGGAGCGAGAGGCACACTTTTTGAGGTTAGTGATGACCATGCCCTATTATTCAGATGTGAATTGTTATGTATTGGTGTAGTTAGGCCTTGTAAAACCTCATTTGATAGATGCAAAGAAGAAGATGGTGATGTTTTCCCAGCTGGTGTGGTAAAGGCCCCCGAAACGTCGAATTGTGAGTTTGAGGAATTTGGGGGCGAGCCGTCGTCCCTAGGCAGTGGCCTTAGTGGTTTTGGCGTGGTCCTGGGTGGAAGAGATAGAATAGGCTGTGCTTTGGCTGGGGCTGGGACTGGGACGGCTACTACAACCTTCTGATCACGAAGTCAGTAATCGCTTAATCTAGGGGTGAGTAGCTGTTAGTCCAGATCATGTTAATCAACGTACCTGACGAACTGGGATAAGCAACCCAGATGATATGACTCTCCAATCACTTTTTAATTTGCTTGTTTTCTTCCTAATCGGAAGCTCATCCGACGGGACTTGCTTGCGCTTTACGCCCGTGTATTTCTTGACGACCTCGACTTTAGGAGGTTCGTAATCCATCACTATTGTCCTGCGCCGTGTTTGCATCACATTTGGCACAACAGGTTCTAAACTCTTTCGCGAGCCGACGAGCCAAGTGGTCCTCTTCCCGTTAGCGTTCACTCGCTGCTCTGTTTGCGCATAAGTGTCATCGACAGTTATAACCTCAAATTTGATGCCAGTGATTCTACCGAGAAGAACACCGAAGCTTTCGCAATTGGGACAAGGGTGTTTGGTAATGACAACATGTGCTACCGGGCGCTCTCTTCGTAGTTCCGCAAGCTTCAACGTGTTGATGCAGCCAGTGGCATCTAGCAACAAGCCAACAGCCCTTGCAAGCATAAGCTTTTTCTCGACATGACACGCATTGAATTCGCCATCTCGACCTCTATCGTTCCGATTTTTTGGAACTTCGAACCCTATGAGCTTGCAAAATTTGAGGACGCCCTGATAGAATCGAATTTAGTAAGTGGGACGGGCCAACAAGACATTTGACAATGCAAACTTACAGTAGTCCAAAAAGCATCGTCAAGCAGCTCCCCACCATTGGCGCCTCCACGAGAGGACCAGCCTGATATTGCCACAATGTCTGGCACCCCCTCCATTGTTATATAACCCGCTGTTTTCTTCTTGTTCTTCTTGAATCCCGAGATAATACAATCTGGCTTAAGGACCGCGACGATCATCAATTCGTCTCGGTCAGCATTATAGATACTTGCTCTGGTGAGCACCAGGAGTTAGCAAGTGCCGGAGAGGTAGAATTTAGGAGAGCTCAGAAAACGGGGATGCTTGAAGATACAGGATATCCAGAGTACTCTTTTAGATTTTGAGGTGTGAAATAGAAGACTCGTACCCAGGGCGAAGGAAATCACGGCAAGGCTCTGTAGGTCTTGATAATTGTGCTCCCCTGACTTCATGTAATTGTTGGCCAACCCTGGCCAAAGCTTTGATGTACCTTCGAGCAGTAACCTCGTTTGCCTTCACAGTCAACATATTTGCTCTCTCCGAAACACTTTCGTACCCCTTCATCAAGCTTTTTGATTTTGAGGTAGCTCCGTTCTCGATTGCTTCCAATTGTTGTTCAATGAAAGAGCCGTTTAAAGAGCTCGTTGGAGTCGGAGATATGGCAGGTCCAGACTTGATACTTTTGTATCTCTGCAGCTTCGAGATCGGAGGCTCGGTAGGACGAACGCCTTCGAGTGGTATGCCGTATTCATCAAATATCGTAACATACCGAGATTTGCTCTTGCTCTCTTTCGAATGTTGAGACATTTTGCATAGATAGTCAGATGCAACGTGTGTGTGAAAGTTAGGGTAATGCAGGCAGAAGAGAACACAGTCATATGTGTCTCTCGAGGAAAAAGAAAACTCAGGTGCTGCGATACAAACGCTCGGCCTGTAGTCATGCACTGATGACTGCAGCTTCCCGCCATATTATTGGCTGTCGAGGAATAACAAGCAAGTTCCATAAAGCCTTGAATGGGAAATTAGGCAAATAGCGGGGTTGGGACAAGACAAGTTCTCGAAAAGGTAGGAATGACCAACACATGCGAGTCATCACGTTCAGTTAGATATCAGGGGTGTTGTGAGCAATCAAAACCGGCCGTTGTCATGTTTGCAGAGAGGATGGCCAAATTGGGAAGATCAAGAGCTTTTATTCTTGTGGATACACCGTAGGAGCCCTATGTTGCAGAAAAACCCTAAACCCAGACCAACATGCAATGTATCTATTCGTCATCTTCTTCCTCATCGGCCTCGATCGTGGTTTGCGCAATACCTATAGCACAAGGGTTAAGACTTGTTCTGTTATAATGATTCTCAGTATACTAACGATCCAAATCTCTTTGTCCGCTTTGTGTAATACGACGGCCTCCCTTATCCTCGTCCTGCTCTAGAACACCGATCTTCTCCAGTGCCTGCATAACCTTGCGGTCGACACTTCCACTAGCATCAACGTGGTGGGAAGGGCGGGAACCGCGATTTTTCGGGGAGCCGTGAACCTTTCGGAGGCGTCCTACACCAACGGTTTTGCGGAGATAGACATGACGAGCGATGGAAGCGGCGCGAATGTAGAACCAGTCGATCGATTGAGGAGGAAGCTCCTTTGCTGGGCCGGTCTTGACAGTATCAACCCAACCTAAGAATCTTAGCATTGAATAACGAAAATGGAAAAATATTTAACAAATACCTGGAATGGGAAGCTTTCCCTGTCTCTTCAAGAAAGCGGCATATGCATCAATGAACTTTTGCGCCTGAAAACACCCGTCGAATCAGCATTATTCCGTCTACAGAGGTCTTTGCGACCCCCTCGCGCCTGCTCAATAAACCAGAGAAATTCGAGATATAGATGCGACTCTGGCGTGGGATTACCCAATGCTTTCGCAGTTGTTCAAGGTCTTAGGGCCGTATCGTTTAATATACTCACATCAACATCGCGAACAGAAACACCACCCATGATTCCGGTATTTGGTTGTTTAGTTGTCGAAGGTGTCGTTGAAAAAGGAAGGATTGGCGGGATAGAGAAGAAGTTCTGGATAGATTTTCGAAGTGGAAAGTGCGATGAAAATTCATTAAGCGAGAACCGGTAAAATTAAGGTTAAGACGTTTAATGCCTTACTTAACTCCTTAAATATATGGACTTAATATTAGTCATCGCTGTCCATGCCATGCCAAGGTTGTTAATAAACCCCCCCTTTTCCAACCCTCAATTAGCTCCTTACTTCTTCTCCTGATGTCGGCATCAGAAAAAAAGTCATTCAATGCTCACCGATTCAGATAAATCTCCTTCTTATTTCGTTTCCTTGCCTCTCCTAAGCCGATACTTCACCTTATGTAGAAGTGGTCAAGTGGGCCGAGTCTCTAACTATTGGAAAGAAATTTTGAAGAAATCCAATCCGGCGTCGAATCCATCCAGCCAAGATAGAGTGCAAGCTGCTGTCTACCTCTGAATACTTCCATGTCTTTAGAATGCGTCATCTAAAAGAGTCCTCGAGATGAGGGTTCGGATGCCAAGGTGCTGAAGTGTTCTGATAGTCCTGCCGCAGCAACGATCCTTTTCATTATATAATGCCTTTTACGTATTAAGGCCGTGCATGCCATATCGCAGGACTGGGTTATTAGATCATAAGTACTCAGATTTTCTAGGCATTTAAAACAACGACATTGAAATAAATGGCAATACTATTTTATTTGGAGGTATGTGCAGTTGAAATTTAATTCCTCTACGAAAGTTGGGCAACTCACTCTCATTGAGCGAATGGGGAATATTATCCTGTAATTCAATTGCTATGGTATTTATATTCGTGTCGAGGGCTTTCAGGTTTCATACCAATCTCATTGTTTCGTCCATTTTGAGATATTCAAGCAATACATTCTCAAATGTTTCAATCTAATCGGGAAACTTACACAAAGGGGGCTTTGTATTTACCAATAAGGCGTGAATAATGGCCTTCACAGGCGCCATGAGAACCGAGAGATGATTCTTTCCCCTTGCCTGTTGTTGCAAAGTCCTTTTTTCTGTTTCCTCAAGCCCAAAATAGTAGTGCCAATGTTGGACTCTCTTATAAGATCTCACATCCCCTTTGTAGTTCTCTATAACGGCAAGGCTTCACACTCTTTTACCTCGGCAAATTTCATCATGTTGTTCAATTTCCTTTCCCCGAAGGTCCTTTCGCTAGTGATCTTGAATGTTGGCTCTTCAATAGCATCACCATTCAGACACCATAATGATCTCCACTATAGTAACCCTACAACTTGCCCTGCGCCTATCACAGTCACCGAGTCGCACACCAACACTCATTATGTTAAGACAACTGTTTACAAATTTAAAGGACCAACTGTCTACGTTCCTTGCTCCTCAACAATCAGTTCAGCGTCCTTCAGTTTATCCCCCTTTTCTACTTCGTCTTTCTATTCAACAACATCCTCATATTTAGTAACGACAATCTCAAGCGTCACATCATTAACTTCTTACACATCACTGTTGCCTAGCAGTTCAGGATTTTCTGTTGGGGCGCCTTCAAGTACTTATAGTTCTAGCTTAATATCCACATCACAATCCTCCAGCGGCATAATATCAACATCTTCGTTTGAAGGGTCATTTTCAAGTCAGAGTTATGATAGCAGTCAGTCATCTACATCTCAGTCTTTGAGCTCAGGAACTCCGTCCGCAGCATTAAGTCAGAATTCGGGCAGCAGTCAATCATCCACATCTCTAAGTGGTATTGCATCCTTAATCACTTCGTCGGATGAATCTTCAAGTCAGAGCTTAGGTAGCGGCCAATTGTCTACATCCCAAGCTTTGACCAGTACAGATTCCTCGTCTACAGGATCTTCAAGTCAGAGTTCGAGTAGCATCCAATCCGCATCACAGTCTGTCAGCAGCAGTGGACCGTTCACCACTTCCTCGGGTCAGACTTCGGGCAGTAGTCAATCATCCGTATTACAGTCTTTGAGCAGTACCGTGCCCTCGACGGCCTCGACCTCTAGCATTTTTAGCTCGAGTCAAGCATCGTTCACGGGACCATCCTCGGGTTATGGTTCGAGTACCAGTCAATCAACAGGCCCGCTATCCCTAAGTGTTAGCTCCAGTTCAAGCTCAGATGGGGTTGCTGCGTCATCATCAAGCACTTTTAGCATGAACAGCATTCAATTATCCACCACGGTATCTTCTACTTTATCCACTATACCAGTGGCCATTTCTTCTACTAGCGCCACCCCGACTGTTGACCCTAGTAGTACTGTCCCTGGTGGTTCATACGTGAATTTAGACTGTTATTCAGACCCTGGAAATGATGGAGGGCCAATAGCACCAGCACAGTCTATAACACCCAACCCGGGCACAGTTCAAGGCTGTGTGGATGCGTGTGACGCCCTTGAATTTGTATACGCTTTAGTCGAACCGGAAACTTGCTGGTGTAGTAACAGTTTCAATTCCGCTACTTCGTCACCCGGTTCGTGTAGCTCGATTTGTACAAACGATCCAAGTCAGACCTGCGGAGGCACCAAGAAGATCAAGAAGAGGACTGCCGCCTATGGTGAATTATACATGTTCCAACAAGCTATCATTTCTAGCTCAAGTACGTCAAGTGCCGTTCCAACAAATCCTTCGAACCCGTCAAGCTCTGGATCGGCGACTTCCGGAATGTCTTCGCTTAGTTTCGCTCTATCAAGCACATCCTCATTGCCATCTACAGCCTCCAGTAGTATTGTTTCCTCGAGCATTGATCAATCAAGCTTGTCCTTATTTCAATCATCAACTGCCGTAGCCACTAGCAGTGTTATTTCCTTGAGCATCGATCAATCAAGTTCATCCGTGTTGTCCTCAATTGCCGCAGCGTCTAGTAGTGTCGTCTCGTCCTCGTCAAACATTAATCTATCAAGCACCTCTGTCTCGCCCTCTCGAGATTCCAGCCCATCCTCAAGCTTTTCCAGTAGCGCAGCTGTACCAACGAGCTTCTCATCTTCACAAAGTTTAAGCGCTGCCGAGGCTAGTCCCAGTTCGGTTTCATCTCTTCAAATCTCGTCCATTGTTTCCAGCAGCGCTGCGACCAGTTCGTCGTCCTCGAGTTCTTCAATCGTTTCAAGCAGTGCAGCAGTTAGCACATCTTTTCAAAGCTTCAGTTCCATAGTGGCCAGTTCCACTTCGATTTCCTCATCCTCTATAACTTCAAGAATTGCCGTTGCAAGTTCAACTTATCAAAGTTTCAGCACCTCTGTAACGGCCACGGCATCCCAAAGCTCGTCTGTCTCTAACACGGAACCTGCAAGCTCCTCATCTGAAAGCATTTCCTATATAGAGGCTGCGAGTTCATCCATTCAGAGCTCGACTATCGTTTCTAGTAGCGCCTTCGTAAGCTCTAGTTCGATTACGATATCTCAAAGCTCGTCCATTATCTCTAGTAGTGCTATTCCAAGTTCCTCATTCGTGTCCCACTCTTCAATTATTTTGAGTAGTGCAGCTGCAAGTTCATCACTGTCAAGCCAAAGCTTCAGTGAGGTAGCAAACTCCTCATTGTCTAGCTCGTAAGTAATCAGAATTTATCAATTTTCTCTATTCAATAACTTTCAAGGTTGAAAGGTATCTAAGAACTCGATCTTTGAAAACCTTGCTAAATATCTTCTCCCTTTCCCCTCTTCCTCGATTCTTCTCCCTCCTAGTTCCGTAATTTATAATACTGACTCCAATTTTAAAATCCACAGTTTTATCACATCAACTACTAGTGGAGCAAGCCCCTTATCATCTGGCTCGTGAGTCCTCAATTTCCTTGGCTTAAAATCGTCCATTCAAAGATTTTTGGATGCAATAAACCAGAGTAGGGTGTTAAGGAGTTCAATGCTTCAAACATATAGAAATATTCTACCCTTAACTTTCTCCCGTCTTTCCAAATCTCCCCTTTCCAAATATAACAACATTAACTCCGAGGTTTTATTAACAGTTTAATCTCATTAATCTCAAGCACGGCAGCCGTCAGCTATTCGTCGACCAGTTCTAATATGGTCTTATCAAGTAGTGAAGGAGTCAGCTCTTCATCATATAGTTCGTAAGTAAATAACTCCTTGGCGTTGATACTCTTTATTCGGGAGCAAGAACATCTAAGGTTTCCAAGAGCTTCATGCTCAAAATAAACCCTCCCTTTTTGTAACTCCCTTCGTTCTCCCTCATTTACTCTAATTGAAAATACTGATTCTAGTCGTAGTTTGATCTCAAGTACGGCAACAGCTAGTTCTTCGTCGTATGGTTCGAGTCAGAGAGCATCAAGCACTTCGGCACCTATTTCATCATCATCTGGCTCGTAAGTAATTAATTTCTTTAGTTCAGTGCCCCAGAGTCTCAGAAAAGTTATCTATATGTCCATATATCTACTCATTCCCCACACTATCTAGAGATGGCACTAGACAAAGGATGAATAACTCCTAGAACAGTGGAACACTCATAAAAATGTTCTACTATCCTTGGTCATTTCTCTCTCGTCACTCCGATATCTGTCTCAGAGGATTTTAGATATCCTCACCGTCTTCTGTTCCGTTTTTTATTGTTATTCATTTTGGCATTACTTTTGCTAATATGAGAACGGCAGCTCTTCATCCCAATTTCCAAGTACCCTGTACTCGTCTAGTCTGAGCAGTTCCTCCTTATTTGCAGCAGCTAGCTCTTCGTCTTCAAGTCTGATTTTATCAACCATCGCAGCTAGTTCCTCATCCTATAGCTCGTAAGTATCCTCTATTTTTGCAAGAAATTGCTTTCCTGTTTGGTTGCTTTCAGAGGTGTCTTGATGAATATGAGACAATTTTGATCTTTGTTTTTTTGAGACTTTCGAAAATCATGCCATCCGCCTTTTCAATCCGTTCTCCTAATTTAGCAATACTGATATAAGATTTCTTTTATTGACAGTGCTTCCTTCACCGTGCCTACATCCTCATCATCATCTAGTCCAAGCGCTGCAGCCAGTTCCTCAGTGTCTAGTTCGTAGGGAGTCCTTTTCTTTTTCCCATATGAATATCTTTACACAATAGCAATACTGACACCGCGATTTCAGTCTTAGCGTAGCTGCAATGTCGACTTTCCTCAGCAGTAGTTCTTTCGCAGCATCATCAACATCGTCCAGTGTTAGCAGTACTTCTATTGCCGTGCCATCTAGTTCCTCGTCCTATAGTTCCTCTTCGGCAGCAAGTTCATTGTCTAGTTCGTAAGTAGCCTCCTTTTTTTAATTTTTTCTTGGCGCATATCTCCCTCTTTACTCATTTATTTTCCTATTTCATATTAGCAATACTAATGCCTAAATTCTAATTCACAGCGCTGCTGAAACCTCGTTGTCATCCATCTCGAGTATTATCTCAAGTGGCAGCAGCATATATGCAGCAGCTTCTTCCTCGTCATCTGTGAGTGATTAACTATTCTCTTTTGACTCTCTCTCCTTGATAGGGGGGGGAATGACTATTTTTGAGTCAGGAGTTGAAGGCTTTTGGTCTCCGGCTCTTTCTCCTCTTGGCAAGACTAACTCGATATCTAATTAGTCAAGTCCCTTGGCTAGCCTTTCTTCTTCTAGTTCTTCTAGTGCAGTAGCCTCCTCGTTATCCGTAAGTGATTAGTCTCCTAAGGGTTAAAATTTTTCTACGCTCTTCAAATATCCCCCTTTCCTTTTACTAATTATATTGTCAATACTAACTCCAAAAATTTAAATAGTCAAGCTTCACAACAGCTAGTTCCTCACCCATCCCTGCCTCATCTAGTGCTTTCAGTTCGCCATTCGTAAGTGATCGCCTTTGATTTCTCTATTTGAGAAATTAAAGCATTTGTTTTAAGCGGTCCTATCTTAAGGGTCAAATACTTTACGCTCTTCAAACGTTTCCCCTTCTCTTTTAAATTTAGGCTAGCAAAACTGACTCTTAGAATCTAATTAGTCGAGCTCCGTAGCAGCTAGTTCATCTAGTACTATTGCAAGTTCCTCGTCATATGTAAGTAATTACCTTTTTAAAGGGGGTGGGTTATATTTGGTAGTCCCAGAAATTTAAAGCCTGAATTGTTTTGAAACCTATTCTTAATAAAGCAATACTGATGTAGATACTTTACTTAGCCGCCCAACAGCGTTGGAAGCTCTAGTTCAATTCTTACTTCATCGAGCTCGGTCGTCAGCTCTCTCTCATCTAGTTCGTTAGCCTCGGCAGGTAGTTCGACATTGGCCATAGTTACAAGCACGTTAGTTCACCATCCAGCTCATCCTTGTTGATTGCATCATCGACGTCATCGCTCATCACTACAACCAGTTATGTTCCTCCCCCTCCTGGTGCCTTTACAACAACGATCGTAGAAGGCACCACGGTTGATCTTATTTCGACGGTGATCGACTATGTTGGCACAGTCACAGAAATCGATACTGAATACAAAACTCTCGCACCGACTACTGTGTTACTGGTCGAGACCGCTGTCGTGACTCTTCCAGCCTCCACTGTGATAGTTGATGTACCAGTCACCGTCGCTCCTTGTACAGCATCACCGACTATTATCGACGGCAACTTTGAGGATGCCATTTCGGGTACGCCTTCTCCATGGACTTTCGTTGGTGCAGCTGAAATGCCTGGCAACGGATACATGCAAAGCAAAGCTAGCGCGTAAGAACTTCTTCCGTATTTAACTGATCGTAATTACTGACTGGCTCACAGAGAATTTGACTTCCCCAGCGGCGTTGATTCTACGTATGTAGCATATGTCGCTCAAAATGTGACCATTTGTTCAACCCAAGGTTATTACATTCAAGCCTATGCTGAAGCCACCCAAATCACATCACCTGATGAATGTGTTACCTTTATTAGCGCATAGTAAGCAGTCCACAGTCCTTTTCGTTTCGAGTCGCCGTTCTCTCGCACTGCCCTATCAAGTTGGCCTCATACAACTCTTGTTTTTATCATGAGTACTAATTCGAGTCTCTCATAGTGATGGCAATGACGCTCTACTGAGTTCTCCGCAAGACAATCCCTCCCTAAGACTAGCGACATTGACTTCCACCAACGGATACCAACCCCTTTCCCTCTTCTTTGATGCTAATGGCGAAGCTCAGAGCACACCGAGATCTCTTGAAGTTAGAGTTAATGTATATTGTACAGGAGCTGGAGGGGTTGGAGTGACCGCTAACGCAGCAACTATCCACGTGGATGATGTCTCCATCGAATGATACATATGAGAGTTATGCTGGTCTATCGTTTTTTCTTCTATGCGCGGAATAGCTTTGTTCCGAGCCTTGGTTTTCGAGAGGATGCTGTTTCAATCCTCAATTAATTAGCCTATTTTAGTTACGAATTAGAGGCACAAGTAGGATTGAGGCACAGCAGCAGAGACGATAATCAAGAAGAAGTAATGATGGATAATATCTAAAAGTAAGAGGAGAGAAGAGATTTTTTCTAATACTAACACTAACAGCCACTAACATTTAGTAACTGACTAATAGATTACAAAGCGTACGAAGCACATTCTAACAATTTTATTTGCTAGAGTAGTACGTATCAATACAGTGTGTTTATCGTTGTGGACTTTGCATACTGACTTAACATGGACGAGTTCTTATTTCTTCTAATTTTGTGATATAAACCTCTATAGATTATACTGTTTTAAAGAAGTTTAAATGTGAGAGTAGATATATAGCGGGGCTATTTGAAGAGAGATCAAAACAAGCAGAAATTATGATAATAACCTTTATAAGAATAACCATTGAACCCATAATAATGATTCAAACTTGCAATGCCCACCCACTTTATAGAGCTCCATGCATATTCTCTTATAATAAATATACTACTCATCAGGGGGAAAAAACGTGTCGAGGGCATATCAATGGCGCAGATTATGTCCAATCCTTTGACCAATTTAAAATAAGGAATTGCGGATGACATCAATGGATCGAAGGTATATTAATTATCAACAATGCCATTAACTATCATTATCACTATTCACGCTACTATAGGAATTGATCTCACTCTTGCTATTATCGCCTTGCAAATGCTTTAATAGCATCATGTCGAGGGCATGTCAGTAGCGCGGATTACATGTCAACGAGACAATAGGTGCGAGTCCAATCCTTTGCCCCCAATTTAAATAAATAATTGCGGATGACGTCAATGGGATCGAAGGTACAGTAATCGTCAGCTATGCCATTGACTGTCACTGTCGCTATCTACGCTACTGTGGGCGTTGGCTCTCATTCTTGCTATTGACACCCTAACTCGCAATTAGCTTCAAGGGCATCAATAACGCTGATAATTACAGTAGCAGTAGTAGCGCGGTATGCTCTAATAGTGCGCAAGGCATTACTGATGTTAAGAGCATGGTTCTCATTGAATGCTATTCTACAAATCGCCCATCAAATCGCCTATTAAATTGCCCTTGAAATTTCCCTTCAAATCATCTTTAAATCGCCTTATTTAAAAAGCATATCTATTTATAATTGTCGGTTTACTGATAAACCGCTCGAATTCTTCGAATCTACCACACAGCACACGGGTCACGACTTATTGCGTGGCTCGATGCTTTGATGGTTTTGATTC